>PNEQ01125960.1:5568-81114 GCA_003012365.1 Medauroidea extradentata | reverse complement strand
GCCTGATGGTTTGGTGCTGCATTAAAAGATGTTGCTGCATCAGGATATTGCGGTGCTTCAAGAAGCACATCTGTCTCATGATCTAATACTGTCGCAGATTCAGGAACTGATAGGCTCACATTTTTTTCCTTCCTGAGATCGTTGCGCCTCAAATTTTTGCAATAATTAGCCAAGGTTTTGAATTTCAGATTCAATCAGGCTGCCAAGGCTTTCAAAGCCTTGGCAGCCCCTCTGATTGAATTTTGGCAGTTTTTGACTTGCAAAATTGCCTGTTCCATTATTTGCGGATTCAATTTGCACCGATCAGTTTTTCGTTTATATTTCCTTACCATCCTGCAAAAGAAAAAAGAACTTAAACTACATTGGAAAGTGTTTAAATTGGCCATCCTACTTTTTTTTTTCTTAAGGACACACATGTTATCATTTGACTAAGGTGTAGGCTACTGTAAGGTCATGCCAGGTAGTTTTGCAGTAGTTTTGAAAATATTTTTTAAATGCAAACTATTATTCATACAGAATAATCCCTGCATTATTTTGACACTAAAATATCATAGTCCATGCCGAATTGTTTTCAAAGCAACGTCCCTCACAGTTATTTTGATTTCTGCTCCTAAAGTATCATAGTTTTTGTCATGAAAATAGGCAATAATCGTGCAAAATATATTTTTTACATACGAACAGTGCAATATCTTGCAAAATGTCTACATTGAATTGTGTATCATATGACTGCGCGTGTTCTAGAATTTTTCAGCTTATTCTGTTAAAAATTGATTTGAGTTCTTTGCACCAGTTTGAAAAAAAACTACCGAACATGGCCTTAAATTAGAAACTTAACAGTTTCATTATTTTCGTATCTTAAACATAAAACAAGATGTAGGCTTTTACATCCAAATTCGGAAGTTCCCCTTCCCCTCAAATAAATACACTAAATATGCGTGAACATAGTCTTTGCAGTCAATTTTTTTTCAGGAAACTGCTCTACGAATATTTTTTTTCTTTTTTACGTAGTCCAAGTAAATAGCCTACTGATGTGTGGTTACACATTTTCCTTTTAAAATATAAAGGAATCACTTAAGTAACACATTTAAATTTCCAGGCCAGTATATTGGCCACTTCAAAAGATCCCTCTGAATTAAATACTCTTAAGAAACATTGGCCTATAGGCCTACTTATTTGAACACTTTCTAATATATTATTGTTACATAGTACTAAATAAAACAAATTAAATATTTTTAAACATGTAGTATCTTAAAACTAAATGTAAAATAAATAGAAAATGTATTTAAAGTTCCTCAACAGTTAAGGGCATTCCACAACGAGCAGTCTGCAGTTGTGCAGCGACAGCTAGCAGTCACAAATATGGCAACTTGTGTTAACAGCAGTTATCTATTTCAGCCCGCTTGGTTTCTTTGTCCATTTTAATTTTAAGAAGTGAAAAAAAACTACTATTCTCATTAGTCACGGGTATCTCATTAGTAAAAGGGAGGGGTAAAGTTCTTAGATAACATAAACATCTTAATGTTATTACTGTAAATTCATATGTAAGTATTATTTAAGGTAACATTAATACAAATCTCTGGATCTTCTTCACAAATATGAACACGCAGAGGTAAATCTTTAGCTGTAATGGCTAGTGCAAGTAAAATTGCTGGGGCACGTTTACACAGTGTAAACGTACCCCAACGAGTGTGTGTAAAAGTGCCCCGTCGCCATACTTTAACTATATCTCAAACTACAAAAATTTTTAAAAACTTTACCATTAACACAAATACTGTTTTTCGTAGAGAAATAATTACTCTTTCAAAACCTTTAAGTACATTTTCTTATTTATTTACGGTATGATTCTAACGATCGACAAAAGTAACAACAAAATATTTACTTACGTTGAGAAAATATGCCGTAATCCTTGTGAAATGAAGCTAGCTGCAACAGCGCTGCAAATGGTATTACAATGTCTGCTTGGAAGCAGCACTAGACTTGTCTAACTGATGGTGCGCTCTACCGCGTCCGTTTTGAACAAAGGTCGGTGTGTAAACATGCCCCACGTGTAAACGTACCCCGGTCTCCCCTACTATATGACAGAGATTAATCCACCTTGACAAAGGCTTCCATCCCAGCTTATATAATTGCTACAACACTGTATGTGGTGTGTAACACACCTACAAACTGGAAAGGGAAGGGGCGTGACTGTACCAAAAGTGAACTAATTTTACAGTACGATTGATTGTTTTTTAAATACAGTATGTTTTACTCTTTTGAAGTGAAGGATAGCACAAATAAAACACCAACTCCCGGATTGAGATTCATCACGAAAAATTGTATTTTATTATCACAACGCCATTTTGACTACTACTCGTCTACCAACTTAACACAATGAAATTTACCTGCGAACGAAGAAAATACAAAAAAAATGTTTGTAACCTACAAATATCCCCAACATACCGCCCACCAGAAAATAGTACATTTTCCAACAAACATGAGCCTAAAGAACAATGAGGGTCTTTCAAAATATACAACACAATACCACAAAAAAAGGGAGAGAAAAAAAATAAAGTAAACAATCCTTTAACCAAAACAAAGGTTCATAACAAAAGTCATATCAACAATTCAAGAGTCATCATGAACAGGTAGGGGAGACAACTTTGTAACAGGTCTTACAAGTTCACCATTGGGAGTTTTCAATGAGACCACTCGAACAACACCGTCTTTACCTGGGTAAATCTTTGTCAACCTGGCTACCTTCCACCTTAAAGGAGGTAGGTTAGAATCTCTCGCTAACACCAAAGTGTCAATTTTCAGAAAGGGAACCACAGCACTCCATTTGGTTCTCTGATGTAAGTTATGAAGGTATTCTGAACTCCATCGCTTCCAGATGCTTTGTTTTAACTTGGTGACTAATTGCCACCGACCTAGACGATTGTCATCAAACTCTGACGGATCTGGAGACAAAGGACATAACGGACGGGTATTCAGAACAGCGGAAATCTCAGCGAAAAGGGTTGGAAGTTCCTCCAGGGTAAGTATTTGACCTCCAATAACACGTTTCATATGTAGTTTGGCTGATTTAACAGCCGCCTCCCAGAGACCACCAAAGTGAGGCGCTGCTGGAGGATTAAATTGCCACACAATGTTGAGATCTTGCAGGTGAGCTTGCATATCCTTCCATGATGGCTCAGTGAAGAGTGCTTGATGAACCTCTTTCAAATGTCTATTTGCCCCAATGAAGTTAGTACTTTGGTCAGAACATATAACACATGGGTTACCTCTCAATGATACAAACCGTTTAAGAGCTGCCAGGAAAGCTTCGGTACATAATGATGTTACAGCTTCCAGATGCACTGCTTTTGTTGACATACACACAAAAATGCACAGATAGCTTTTGTCTATTGGAACCTTCCGTGATTTTGTTCGCTTTGTTGAAAATGGTCCTGCAAAATCCACGCCGACCTTCAGAAAGGGACGTACCTGAGAAAATCTCACAGCAGGGAGATCTCCCATGAGAGGTGTGAGAGCCTTGGCTGAACACTTGAAGCACTTAATAGACTGTTGCACATGCCATCGAATAATCTGTCTAGCACTTAATATCCAAAATTGTCTTTGGACTAGAGATTGTACTGCTTGAGGTCTAGCATGGAGATACTCCTCATGGTGGTAATGTTTTACAATTAACAATGACAGATGACCTCCTGGAAGAAGTATAGGATGTTTGCTCTCTTCAGGTAGCACCGAGTGCTGCAAACGATCGCCCACCCTGATGACTCCCAGAGGATCGAGAAATGGGTGCAAGTGCCGTAACTTCTTCGAACATTCATTCTTAGCAAGTAATTTTAAGTCTTCTGAGAAAAGGTTACGTTGATCAACTCGAATCCAAAACATTAATGCTTCCTTCAATTCGTCAGCACTTAACCACTCTGATTTACAATGAAACATTTTCATTAATGCTGATTTAGCTCTGAGTATCCATGCTGTCACCCGCTTGAGTTTAAGAAAACTTTTCCAGTAATGCCAGCAAATTAACATCACATTCTTGAACTGCTAAAACTTGTGCTCCTTGACGTTTGCACTCAGTAGTATCCGTTAGGTCAGGTGTCTGGATTTTAGTCACAGGCCATGTATCTTCAGAGTTCTTCAACCAATTAGGACCATAAAACCATGCTTCACTGTTTATCAGTTCATCGGGGAACACACCACGTGAGGCTATGTCAGCTGGGTTGTAACTTGAGGGTACATAGCACCAAGAGCTTGGCGGCAGTGTTGACTGAATTTCAGATACTCTGTTAGCGACAAATGGCTTAAATATGTGCGGTGATGACCTTAACCAGGGCAGAACAGTCGAAGAGTCTGACCACATGTTGATGTTCTAAACCCAGAGTCCACAATGTTTGCAACAATATTTTACTCCACACGACAACAGGGGCGACCCACCCACAAGGGTCATATACGCGTGCTATTGTTGACAAAATACCCCTTTTGGTTGTGGAAGATTGGGGTACATTAACATAATATGTAAATTCGTAATTCTCAGGGCACCAGTGAACGCCAAGCACCTTAATAGCCGGACTACTTTCTTGATCAAGGTTCTTCAGAACTTCTCGCTGAGATGCAGGCACATTGTAAAATAGGGCCGTACAGTTGTATGTCCACTTGTGTAGTTCAAATCCCCCTCGTTATTTGACTGCTTCTTCCAACGTGTTAGTCCCTGTGACCACATTGTCCACAAACACATCTTGTAAGAGTGCTCGAGCTGCCAGGGGAAAGTCTTGCCCCTCGTCACTTGCTAACTGCCTCAACGTTCTTAATGCTTGGTAAGGAGAAGCTGACAATCCATAAGTGACGGTATTTAACTTGTAAAGCTGTACTTCATCTTGAGGAGACAGTCGCCAGAGAATACATTGATACTTGCAATCCTCAGGATGTATTAGTATTTGCCTGTACATTTTACAAATGTCTGCAGAAAATACTACACACAGCATTCTGAAATTTATGATAATATCACAAACTTCCTTTTGCAACTTTTGCCCAGTGTAAAGTACATCATTTAATGAAATGCCATTTGATGCTGCTGCTGAACCATCAAAAACAACATGCAGTTTAGTGGTTGAGCTATCTTTAATTACAGCATGACGAGGAATAATATATTTGAGTTTGTGTGCACTCAGTAGGCTGAACATGTAGTATGCGTGACATGTGGCCCAGTTCTTCGTACTCTCTTAGGAACTGAGTGTAAGCACTTGCAAGCTCTTGGTGTCTGCTCAATTTCCTTTACAGGTGTTCATACCTGATACGTGCGTGTTGAAAGGATTCTCCTTATTCTGGTCGTTCTTCTTTAAATGGCAATTGTAGCACATATCTACCATCGGGTCTCGAGTATGAGTTGAATTGTTATGCTCCTCACATTTCTTTTCATCTACTGATAGTACATTTGTGGTAGGCACTTCTTCTATTTCCCAAAACCGTTGGAGATGAACATCCAAATTATTTCCTCTTACCAAATATGACACAGAAGGACTAGGAGCAGGTTCAGAAGCAACCCTGCCGCTCACAACCCAGCCAAACACAGTATGAAATGCGTTGGGACTCGCCTACAACCTTCCTGCCAGTCATTGCATCACTTACATTGTCCGCAGCTAGCAACGTGTCAATAGGCCCAGGAACATTGAAGCAGGGATCAGCTAACTTTAAATCTTGCAGATGACTTACAGCACTCTGAGCAATTTTTGATGCAGGCATGGGATGTGTGATCTCTTTCAAAATGGATTCTTTGACATCAAAACTCATGTGTTGAGGGTTGCACAATTCCTCTTGATCCTGATACAGAGGGGTATGCCCAACACCAGCTAGATCTATTTGGTCTTTGTGGCGGCACAGTTCTAACTGCTGGACACATCTTTCAGATATGAAAGACACCTGTGATGCACTATCTAGCAAAGGTCTTAATATCTTAAACTGCCCACTGCTGTCTCTAACCTGTACCAAGGCTGTTGAGAGCAAAATAGTAGTTTGTCTTTCCTGATGGTTAGACAAATGTAGTGTTTGGCTCTGGGATTGAGTGTTTTCTAAAGTAGAAACCTCAGATTTTGTATGTTCGGTTGCTGCCTGCTGCTCACGAGATGAATCATGACTGAAATGAAGCAATGAGTGATGCTTCTTTTGACACTGTCTGCACATGAATTTTGACATACACTTTAGTGCGCTGTGTTAGCGCTTCAAACAATTGAAACACAATGATTGTTCCCTCACAAACCTGACTCTATCGTGAATAGACTTGGCTAAAAACTGGTCACATTTACTCAATTGGCGTTTCTTCTTGCACAAGGCACATTTTACATCATTTTCAACAGCTACAAGTGATGTACCTTTACTCTGTATGTGTTTAGGAACAACCTTTATACTGGGCGCTGAAAACTTATTTTTTATGCTGTGTGTGCTCACTAATTGTACATTCTCATTAGCCACGGCGTAACGTTCCAAGAATGCTAACAAGTACTCACGACTTGGCAAATCTTGATCAACAGACAATTAAAACTCTTGGCGAAGTGAAGGCTCAATTTTTTGAAGAAGAATATTTAACAATAAAAAGCTCCATTCAGAGACTGGGAATTTTTCAGCACTCAAGGCATTTAGGTTTTCACGCACACCACTGATAAATTTTAACAATGATTCTGGAGGGCTGGTACCAACTCTTGGCAGATGTAATATATTCTGAACATGTAATGTGGCTGTAACACGCAAATTTTTATACCGCCTTTCCAACATTGACCACACAACATTATAGTTTTCGTTAGTAATTGGTAGATTACTCACTGATTCCTTAGGCTCACCCTTTAGACATCCAATCAAATAGTGCAACTTCTGGACATCAGATAGAGACGTATCTGATGGATCATGGATTTAAAAAGCTCTGAAAAGGAGGCCCACTAAGCACGGTTGCCCGAAAACACTGGAAGAGGTAGACGTGGCAATACTGAACGAGTACCTGTATCTGGCCCGCGAGAGGTTATGTCGGCTAGCTTAACTGTACATCTGTTATACTAAACACGCAAATGCCGGTAAACACTTTCAAAGCTCATAAAAGCATCTTTGATACCTTGTAAAGTTCTGGACTCTGGTTTTGGCGGGACAGCAATCAAAGCAAAGTAATTCGCTGAAAACTCGTCTCGTTTTAACGATACCTCATCCAGTACTATCACAAACTCTTCAAGTTTATCCGTATTTTGCTCCGCTTCATTTAACAACTGGTTAGCTTCTTCTAATTTGGCAATAACGTAATCAAATACAATTAATTGTAAATCAGTTGTTTGCTGCGCCATGGCGACCGTTGAACACGCGCGCGCACGCGGCAATGTATCACTTTGTTTTAGTTTCAGAGTTTAAAACACGAATCTGGTTGCACACATCTCAATCCGGCCCGGAGGACCAAAATGTTTTACTCTTTTGAAGTGAAGGATAGCACAAATAAAACACCAACTCCCGGATTGAGACTCATCACGAAAAATTGTATTTTATTATCACTACACCATTTTGACTACTACTCGTCTACCAACTTAACACAATGAAATTTATCTGCCAACAAAGAAAACACAAAAAAAAAATTTTGTAACGTACAAATATCCCCAACACAGTATAAATAAAAATTTTCTACCAGAATTAGCCTGAACAGTATCAAACAATTTGTTGGCTAACAACAAAATTGTGTACAACACTGGAATATTTGTTGATAATCTCTCACACACTTTTAAAATTGTCTGAATTACCCAGGAAAAGGAATGTAAAATTATCTCGTGAAGCTGCACAAAGGTACCCAAAATAAAATGTCTATAGAATTGTTTTTAGTGAAAAAAAAACAGTGGGCAGTAATGGGGTACAACAACCAAATTTTAAACAATTATTTAAAAGAAAATGTGTCTCCAAATAGTGAACCACGAACAGAAATAAGATCTTGTGCTTCACAATTTAATTAAAAGCAAGTTATTGGGATACAAACAGTTTGCAAATGGATTTTTTTTTTTTTTTTAATTTTCGTATTGCATATTTGAAATGTTCACAATCTAAAATGTTAACATTTAGGACTTTTTCGAAAATTTTTTTAGACTGTAGCATAAATATTACTGCAATAACTAATTTTAAATGTTGCAACAATGTTCCTTTCGCATTGACTTTGTGGTAGTTGTAGGAATGCTGCAAAATAGGCTTCGTATGTGTGAGTATATATAAGTACGTACCTGTGAGTACTTGTGTCCCTTTCTATCTACCAGCTATTAAGATATAAATATAAAGAATTTAGTTGAGTTATTTGGATAAGTTTTCAACTTGTGGGATTTCTAGAGTCGACAAGAAAGTGAACACTGAAAATGGAACAGCGCTGGAATGCAAGTGCAGAGGGAATGGAAGAACCAGAGAGAACTTACCAAAGGCATTATAAAACAGGGTTATTCACACATAAAAAAATCCAGGTAAATCCACTTAACTCTGAACCAGGTTCACCCTGGAGAAGGCGTATGTTCTGACGCTTTTATAATAGTGGCTCAATAAACAAATGAACTTCAAATTTAAATTATTATATTCAATAACATGCAATAGCAACTTTCTTGCTCACAAAATATATGCACTATACATGAGATCAAAGTTAATGACTATGGACTGTAGGATTTCCCACAGTTTTCCCAGTTGACTGCTTGGTTCTGTAAAGTAGTTATTTATATACATATTGTCTCGATAGTGCAATGTATCTATTTAGTCTCTCACTTCAGAATGTACTAATTTGAATCCCTAGCGATTAATAAAAAAGGGAAATATTTGGTTGCGCGTGGTGTTATTTGGCTACAGAATTGGCAATTTACAAAACTTGTAAGCAAGTGAAGTAATTAAGGTCAGAGTTGTACAATTATCACTGTTTTCTTAATTTGTTTTAATCACACACTACATATATCTGTATGTATAATTTATAGAAAAATTGCTGCGTGTTTTTAGGAGGTAGTTGGGTAGCGGAACACTAAAAAGGGAAACATATTTTGACCTGACCAATTTTTTTTTTTTGTTTTGCAGCTGCTTGCTATTGTCAGAAACATATTATATATGTATATAAACATACAAACATATTTTTGTAGGGTATGCAATCTACATTAAAAACGACAGGACACATAGGACATTGAAGGGTTTTTTTTGCAGGGAAATCTAAATTTTTTTTAGAAGGTAAGCAAACATTAAACAGTTTTATGCTAACAAAAATAATTTGATGTAATTTTTTAATGTGTGCTGAGGCAAATCATATTGGTGGGATGGCCGAACAAACATGTTTGGTAACAAACAAAAACCAGACGGGATAGATTACATATTAAAACCCATAGTAAGATTGGAATTTGCATCCATTATATAGGATACTTGGTATTGTCTTGGTTGTAGACTGGTGTTAATTGAAATAGTACAATTTGCTGTGAAAATTAATATAATTGTGAATTAAATTTTAGTGAATTCGGTGAATGCAGTGCAGAATACTAGAGAGAAAACGTCGCACTTGTAGGGAACAAGGATGCATATAACACACAGAAATACCTTTGAAAATTGCAATATTTAATTAAAATAAATAAGAGCATGAGAATTAAAGGTGCTATTCCCTACAACCTGGGACCAATGACTTACCAAAATTACCGTCTCCCAACCAGTAACAAAGCACATTACTAAGTCCACAAATAACTTAAAATGTAAAGCTTCTGTATCTGAATTTATTTCACAGTTTATTGAATTATGCTCGGCCAAAGAAATAATATTTTTAGCTCAGTCAGTAGAGTTGTGATAGAAGATCTCAGGCCTCTGGTTAGGCTCGGCATTATTAGCTATTTGGCTAAGTAAAAAACAAAATTGTGTTCAGAAGTTAGTTGATCAGTTCCAAACCAAATTAAACAAGTTTACTGTTGAAATTTAGTTTAGAAATTACTAAGATCTTAAAACAGTCGAACTTTAATGATGATTTATACGATTTCAGTTCACTACAATAGGGTTGCGGACTAGGAAAAAAACTACGCCTTACGTAGTTCCCATGTTGGCTTGCAGTTCACCAAAAAATTAACTAGATTTTAACTCAAATCAACCACTTCTTTAGTCGGTGAACTTAATTAGTGGTTCTTATTCAGCCCTAAACACACTCCCTTGGGTTTCCTTAGCTTACGACGGCGGCAGGATGAGCTGACTTTCCCACACGGGAAAAAGCCTGCCACTACGTCTATTTGCTTCGGGAGTCAAGAATAGAAGACCAAGTCATCGATAATAGCGTCGGTTCTAGCCCTAGCCTAAGACAAATTACCTAAAATTCCTCCTACTTGGAGTAATAACTTAAGTATTACAGGATCTGATCTCTAGATCTAAGTCATATAAACCTCCTGAGTACACTAGTACACAGAGAAGTGAATCAAAACATAGAAATTATAACAATTAAATATTACTTTAAACTAAATTTAACATCAATCATCATCAAATTAGAAATGTTCATCAACCAAAATAATTAAATAAAGACAAGAAATAATCATTAAAAATAATTAATTTAAATAAAATAAAGTAAATATCCGTATTTCCCTTACAGTATTAACAATTCATTTGGTAGCTACAATTATTGCATGCAAAAATACCTGTTAAGGCCTGGGATTACTAATTCTTCAATATACTCCACTGTTTCTGCTGACTCAGCAAGTGCTGTCCTGATAAACAACAGTAAGAAAAAACTTTCATCCATATACAATGCATAAATTAAACAAGACAATCAGAATCACGAATCGGTCTTATTGAAGAAAAAAGTAACGCAGAGAATAGAACACTGAAAAAGCAAAAGGAAAGAAAATAATTAATGCCCATTAATTTTATTGTTGTACATTGTACAAAAACCCAGGTAAAATTCAAGAGCTTTCATATTGGCCAATAAACACAATACAAAGTACTGAATTTATGCATGAAAATTAACATTAATCATATTTTTGCATTCTAGTAGAAATGTGGGGTGAAAGTACGAATTATGCATGGTTTTCAAACGTGCAGGTCACTTAAGTGTGAATTACCTGTTGACACCATGCATTTTGAACTCGGGTAGTATAATTTTTTGTGAAATGCATGTTCTGTAACAAAATTAATTGATGCATATCTGTTGAAAGCTACTATTATTTCATCATTAAGACTTAACAATGGTATGCATTTTTTTACCACAACAATGTAGGCTGTGTGCAACACACCTACAAACTGGATAGTAATAATAATATATTATATTAATATAATATTTAATAATTATTGTTGTCTGGTTTGTATGTGTGTTACACACCGCCTACATTGTTGGAGTAGTTATACAATTTGGAATGGAATCCTTTGCAAAGGTGGATTAAGGGCTCGGTCAACCGCAATTTTCACCATCATTGTTATATTTTTAATATGTGCCAGATATTTTTTACCTTATTTTAGACACAAAATGTGACTAAATTTGGCTGTTATTAAATTTTTTATCATTCATAGTTTTGGCGCAATGGCTTGTTAAAGTTATATTTTGCATGTTTCCGTTTTAACGACTACACTAAAACCAACTGATATACCAAACTCAAAAAAATCACAGTGGATAAAAACATTGCAGGCTACAATGACATGCTCATAAAATAAAAAAATAAAAATTATTTGTATTTTTTAAAAAAATATAGAATTTTTAAAATTTTTAGTTTTAGTATTTTTTTAAAATTCAAATAATTTTTATTCTTTAATTTTATGAGCATGTCATTGTATCCTGCAATGTCTTTATCCACTGTGATTTTTTTAGTTTGGTATAGCAGTTGGTTTTAGTGTAGTCGTTAAAACGGAAACATGCAAAATATGAATTTAACAAGCCATTACACGAAAATTATGAGAGATAAAAAAATTTCGTAAGAGCCAAATTTAGTTACATTTTGTGCCTAAAATAAGAAAAATATATATGGTACAAATAAAAAATTAAAAAATGGTGATGAAAATTGTGGTAGACCGCGCCCTGAATCTCTGTCACTTGGTATTTTTTTCAGTTTTCACCAGTGGATTATGTTTATGGTGGCGTTTATCACATTTTCTTTATTCCTGTTTCCAGTCTCTTAACAGATATGTTACGACCCACCCTAATATCTTCGTTTACTCCGTTTGTACTGTAGCATGTATAGTTCTCTCGAGGATGAATGTTATTTATCGATGGTTATAAGGTTTACATAATGACGACAGCTATGTTTTGATATGGTGGGAAGAAGTAATTGGGCTACTAATTACATTGTACACTTATGATACTGTGGCTCGTCCCTCCTCACTACCACATGTCCACAGCTATGTCAACGTTACATCAAAACTATCAACGGCGTGGGTTCAGACAACTAACGAGGAAATGAAGACTGCAGAACTCTCGAAAGTTTTGTGGTTTATTATTTGAAGTTACAACATTCCAAAACGTATAGTTCACTTCGAATTTTGACTGCCGGGAGGCTTCCTTTGAGAAAACCAAAGAAAAGTTTTTACGTACCAACAAAAATCAATGGCCTGTGATCACCGAGAATTTAACATTTTTTAAAACCACAACTTCACACATTACTTTAAATTTAATAAAAAGAAACACATGTCATGGCTCGCTAATGTCGCAAGACCACCCGCTGTCGTCATTTTACAAGCAGAACCCTGTCGGTTCTGCCTTCATCCTCTCTCCCAGCCTGCACGTCCGCCTTTACCTACATCTTGAACACAACACACAACTCCACGGCCGTTTAACACAACACGTTCTTCTCGGACTACATCTTGCCAACTACTGTTAACGACTTCGCGCGCAAACTACCGGCGTCTCCCTCCGTCAATGGTGCAACCCCGCTGCCATTACAGGAAACAATTAAAAAATATTACGTTTTTCATAATTAACTGAACATTTTAATCATGTAATATTTGCACGTAGCAATATACACGAACAGTCTAGTTTCCACTCCAATTTTATACAACTGTATTAAGTAATAACTTTGTTACTATGTGAAAGAAACATTAAATTCAAAATGTATGCGGCCAATCAGCAACAGTCTATTACACTATCGGTTACAACCAAATACGACTGCAAATTCTCAACGGTCTTCTTTACAGGCCGGTTTTGCACTGAAGTATAGCAATTTTTTCTGGAAAAGTGTAAATTTAGCTTAGTATTTCTGTCCTCAAACTCCCAAGCTTCAATAATGAACATATATAATTTCGTTAAATACAAATGTAGGCAATTTTAGCTGAAAATACATATAGAAAATTTACTAAATCCAAATAGAATACTTTTAATTTTAAATAAATATTAACATTACCAAAGCAGACATGTTTCAAGTCTTACATTTACTACATCGAGTTTGCTAAATTTCCCCCCATGAATTCCCCTCTGAGCCTGTGATGTAGGTAGAGCAACATGTCGCCTTACTGATTGTTCGGCACATTGAACTAGTTCTAGCCAGGACGCCTACGTTATTAATAGCAACTAAAATATTGAACAAACCATTAAAATGTGTGAAAATATATCTGGGGCCAGCCCTGAGCCACACTACAACCCCCCAAGCAAATTTGTTTAGTATACTTAAAAAAAATTAAATTTCTGACTGGTTCGGCAGCAAATATTATCTAGGCAGAATATATCCTGTACTTGAAACATCCACAAGAAAAATTTACATACAATTACTTGAACAAAATTACCGAATCAAAATTAAGTTATATTATATTACAAGACTAATACTTTGTAAGCACAATGCAGACAAATGTTACCTTTCACCTCCTCATTGACACTCTTGGTTAATCAATGCTTTCTTTAAACAAATTGACAGTCCAATGTTAAATTATAAAATAGCCTACCTTGTAATGGTCAAATCATTCTCCAAAGCATGTTACCTGCAATAACTTTTCCTAATTGCTGTCTAGGATGACATTAAATTACATCTCGTACATAAAGATCAAACATTTCCGAACATTAAACATTGTTATCACTAGCATTATCCAACATTTACAAAGCAAACATAACATTATTACAACAATTAAAATAGTTAGTTCCCAATATACAAATAAAAACCAGGATGATAGACTTCTCTCATTCACATTTTGTGGCAAGAACCAAATACCATATCACAAAAAAAAAAAAAACAACTGCTTTACAAAACACGAACATTTCCGAATTACAAATCATCAACACAGTAAACAATGAAACTTAATTAAACAACGACATATAAATTTAAAAAATCTGAACTTTTATATTCATTGAAAAGTTATTGGTGGTAACACCTTTAATTTTTTCAGATATGTGAAATAGTAAAACTCGAGCCAATACTTACACGTTCTCGTACATCCCATTAAACACATTAAATTAAATCATCAATATTTAAATTAATATTCCAAAGTAGTATTTATGTAAGCAACACATTTATCCAAATTGATAGTACCTGTTACTATACAGTTTTAATAATTTTTAATTTAAATTTCTCTTTCATGTAAACTCTGTGTTATACTTTGAATTTTATGATAGAGACATATTGTGTTTCGTAATTATGTGCAGCACCTTCATACATGTTAAATAAATTAAATTACATTATTAAGAAAGAAACCCTTTGAAATATTTAGTGACAACTTAGAATACCACAGATGAAATGAATTTCATTACACAACAAAACAACACATTTTATTTTACGAATTCAAACAACAAATAAATACTGAAAATTATCTTAGCATTTTGTAAGGGCCCAAACAAATAGCAAATGATTCAGACAACATGGCCCTATGTAGTGATTCTCCTGGACCAGGGCATGATTGGCGTGGAAACTTAATTTTTTTACCAACATGACACCACACAACCACAATTACATTCAGTTTCAATTTTGAGTTCGACCAGTTGTAAAAATCCTTAGACATTCACAAACATCTACCAACATGAATGTACCTTGACTCACGAACACTCGAAATACTCACTGTACCTAGGCAAACTTGCCACACCCCCCCCCCCCCACAGTGAACCTTATCTTGCCTACATTTCACTCTATCGTTCATACAAAACAATGCCAACATTTTTTGTACGTATGATCACTGAAATTCTTATCTGAATATATTCAGTGTCGGAATAATTACTCTCCAATCTCGGTCAATATTTTTCTCCTGCCTGACCCTTATGTCCCTGTTTAAATCAACTCCTGTCCCTGTTCACCTTCGAATTTACGCATTAAATCATTCTGCCCATTAAAAATCTCTTCTGAATTTACAACTGCTCCTTCCAATTCAAAATCACTAGTACCACTACAATATTTTGGTCAACCCTACCTCAACAATCTCCTCTCTCTCATTTGAATCAATATTATGTCCTTTCAACTCCTCAATCTCAGCCTTTGACAACTGTATACCACTCTTAATTTCTGACGAAATTTCACTTGTTTGCTTACTAATCATTCTGTTCATCAAACATACTCTGTAATACTTGAATCAAACTTAACTGTCCACAACCTTTTGTTAACATTGGCAACCTCTGAAAATTCATCATCATATCAATCTGTTCCTCCATGTTTACAAAAAATTCAGAATTATTATGCTCTGATACATCACCCAAACAGTTAACCAACCCTGCTGCTGCCAGTTCCTCCATTGTTTTAATTGCATCAAATCAATTAACAATTACAAATTGATATAGGCTTCATCACAATGCAGTAAGTTGTGGACCAGTTATTTAAAACAATATTTAACAACATATTTTCAGGCGGGAATTTGCAGATAAATATATTATTTATGCACTAATTTTCATGTGATTTCATATAATTTGTACTTTAAAATTACTGCAATGATTTTTTTAGACACTGTTACCAAAACACGAATAAATGTATATGAATTTTCCAAGGCAGAACTCAGATGGAAAGAACACCACCGAATTTTATACTTGAAACAGTGTTGCAGTGAACGAAAGAAAAATACCGCTGAATTTCACACCTGGAACATTGTTGCACTGACGAAAGAAACTTTAAATCTGCGTGCGATTTACCTGTTGATGAGGTTCCTGTACCGTAGACCTAAGTGGAAATATTACCTCGTTACAGCAGTCACCTGCTGCCTTAGTGCCTAGGCCTTGACCACCAGATGCCAGCTGCTGCCGCATTTGCCGCTTATCATCTTCTTCCTCCTGCTGGTGCTGTCGTTGCTATCAGTACTTCCTTTCCCGATGTTCACACGTTGGGCGCCAAAAGATGTGGCGCGTCACTCCACACTGTACATGTCCACAGCTAGCTCAGCTTACATCAAGAATCAACGATAGGGTTCCAACAACTAACAAGGAATGAATACAGCAGAACCCTCGAAATTTTTGGGGTAAACTTATACATAACTTCGAATTTTGACTGCCGGGAGGCACTCGTTGAGCAAACCAGTGGCTTGTGATCACCGAGAATTTAACATTTTTTTATAACACCAACTTCACAAATTACTTTAAATGTAATAACGAGAAACACACGTCATGTCCCGCTATTGGCACAAAACCACCCGCTCTCGACATTTTACAAGCAGAATCCTGTCCGTTCTGCCTCCATCTTCTCTCACAGCCCGCACGCGCGCCTTTAACTACATCTTGAACACAACAATAAACTCCACTGTCGTTTTACACAACACGTCCTTCTCGAACTACATCTTGCCAAAGACTGTTAACGACTTCTCGCCCAAACTACCGGTATCGCCCGTCGGTGGTGCAGCCCCGCGGCCATTACAGGAATCAATTAAAAAGATTAAGTTTTTCATAATTAACAGAACATTTCAAACTTTTAATACTTGCACGTAACCTTAAACATGAACAATCTAGTTTCCAAACCAATTTTATACAAAAGTTATAACTTTGTTACTAAGTGTAAGACACATTAAATTCAAAATGTATGTGGCCAATCAGCAACAGTCTGTTAATACTATCGGTTGCAACCAAATGGGACGGCAGATTCTTAACGATCATCTTTATAGGCCGGTTTCGCACTAAAGTATAGCAATTTTTCCTGGAAAGTGTAAATTTAGCTTTGTCCTCACACTCCTAAGCTTGAACCATAAATATACATAATTTCGCTAAATAAAAATGTTAACTATTTTAACTGAACGTACATATTGAAATTTTACTAAATCCAAATAGAATCTTTTAAATTTTAAATAAATATTAACGATTTAACAAATTGAATGTTACTTATTTTAAGTACAGTTCTTTCACATTTACTGAACGTTCATTACTTTAAATCTGAATAAATTTCCACTGATATGTGCTGCATCTTAAATAAAATTACAAAGAGTTCTTACACAAAACTCTTAGTTACTATTGTTGGGAAGACCACAATGCCTACATTGTTAGTAGCAACTGTTCGTCCAGTATTGGAATATGCTGCCGGGGTGTGGGATTCGTACGTACAGGCGGAGGTGCAAGTACAGGCGAAGGTGCAGAGAAGGGCAGCGAGATGGGTGATGAATAATTGTAAAAAGGCAGTATCAGGCTGGTGAGGAGGAAAATAACTTTAGACTTATCATGATGATGAAGGAATCGGGATGGATATCGTTGAGAAACAGGAGAATATTTGAATAACTGGTCAGGTTGTATAAGGTGATGAACAAGGAGGGCTGATGGGGCAGTTTGGCATGCCAATTAATTAAGGGAACTTTTAATGGAAAAACCAGCTACAGTGAGAAAATTTAGAGGGTATGGAGTACAATGGAGAGAGGATAGTCAATGCTGGTGAGGATGGCGAGGGAGTGGAATGCACTGCGGGATGTAAATTACATGTAAATTACAGCTCCTGGCAGAGAATTCAGAACTACAGATCACAAAATATTTTGTAACATGATAAACCTTATTGTTCACAGAAAGTGGAGAAATCCGAGTAAAGTCTACTTTGAAATTAAATAAAAAAAATGTATCATGTTAATTATATTCCTAAAATAAATTCAAGTTAGACATTTCCAGCTTACCCCTTTTTGAAGTCTTGTCAATACACTCAGAAATTGATGACTGCACTACCAATGATTCCATTACAGGTGTTTTTAGCAGCTTGGTGTCAACTGTGACCAGCTGACTTTCAATAGTGCTTGGGAGACCTGTGTTCCTGTTACCGTAGGCACCAGTACACTGTATTGAGGTGACGCCAGTGTTACACAAACCTTAAAAAAAGAAGTGTCAGCGCTTATTAACTTTCACTTCCTTTACGATTTATGTTTCAAATTACATTTATTGCACTTTAGTGTGATAATATTACATGGCAGATGTAAAAGTTATACACACAGATTCTTGCTACTGTATTTGTCTTGTATAATGATATTGCGTAGATCACATATCAAACCATTAACTAATTAACTGACATTTAAACAAAATATTTTCATTTTTGTATTTTCGTCATGAAGTTTGTAGTCTTAACTGTACCAATAATACAGTATATTATTAAGAAAAATCTGCTATTATTAAATAACAGCCACCGAGAAAATTTTAATACATACGATTCTTTTCTTTTAACTGAGTGTGATGTCTAGACCATGAAAGTACAGTTTATTCCAACACATTTTCTTTTTCAGTACAAACCTACACTTGCTCCAGGATGTAAAACTAAGAAAGTGGAAATAAAATTGTGTAAGCTTATGTTTTTATATACAATTTGTTGGAGCAGCAATCCATTTTCGTAAAAAAAAAAATAAAAGGTTTGTGCTGTGATACATGAAATGGAAAGATGTTTGTAAATTAATACAGCCAACATATGGAGGAAATTGGCATCATGAAGAGAGATTAGAATGATATAACATAAATGTTGAATATATATGTATCTTAACAAAAAATGCCATAAAATTATTAAAATTGCTCCATTTGGACATTCCAAAACTATGTAGACGAAATTTTGAAACGACACGTGAGGCTAGTGGTCGAATTATGTGTGTAATGAAGTAGTTATGTGTGTGGGTTTGTTTGCAAATGTGTATTGAAAATACATTTTTGCAATAGAGTACCAAATGTTGCCTTATTACATATGTATCAAAGGGTTCTCTGACTAATATGTTACGCCAAAACTCGAACTACTGGACCTAGAAACGTAAAAGGTGGGTTCCCCTAAGAACATATGCGAGCACAAAGAAGGGGTTTCTTGAAGTGCTAGTTATGTTTCGAACCCGGCGAAGTATGGAGATAATTTTTGCTTTAGAACTGAGAATAAGTAAATACCAATTTCTGGTGTTTCCTCAATTCGATATTTCAAGGCTGTGAAAGAGTGAAAGCCGTCTTTAATTGAATCGTTTTAGCTTTGAATGGGTTATCCTCGAAATGTTCACTTCAATTGAGTACTTTATATTTCAATTATCTAAAATGAAATTCTTAGTTTTTTTTTATTCGACCCCTTAAGGGCGTCGAATACCTGGCTGTTGAACGACGTTGCAGAGGGCTAAAATCCATGTTTATTTGGATAATTTCCTCCGTGTGGTGGCGGGGTAGAATACTACCACATACTACCCGTATTTGTCATAAGAGGCGATTAATCTGGTGCTAGCTTTACGCTTCCGTGACCCCTAAGCACAAAAACCTCTCACACCCAAGTCAACCTGCAGCCTCCTCGTGGCGCCACCGGATCTTAGAACCGATGCAGGCTTTGTCGTGCGGGCCCTATACATCTTGACTCCTCAGAGTTGAGAAAGGGGTATCTGCCTTGATGGATTCTCCGACAGATGGCAACAAGGAGAAACCACTAGGCGGGGTGTTAGACTACCTAGTGCTCAGGCTGTTGGGGCCCAAAAGCTCAGATCTCCAAGTGGGAGATCAAGGGTAATGGATATGGACGAACCTAATGCGGTTTGGGTAAACAAGTCACACGCCCGAGCCGTGCGGCTGTAAGGGTGGTTCCCCCGGTGGGTTTCCCGTCGAAAGGTAGACCCTGTGTGATCTTGTAGTACTCTGACGGTCAGGCTGGAAGAACCTACAAATGCCATGTACATTAGGTAGTAGTACGGGCGACCAGGTTAGCCCCACTGTAAGGTTATCTTCGGTGACTGGTCTGGGTTGGATTCGTAGTGGTGGTGGTTGCCTATATGCTGGGCAGGCCTAGAGAGGACCCTTCCTCTGCGAAAGGACGACGAGTTGGCTGCGAAAGTGTCCGGGAGCAGGCCTGGTTAGTCTGTTAGGGGTAAGATGGGCCCCAACACAAACCAAGAGGTGACTGAGCTGAGGATATCAGTCGGGGGACAGGTAAGTGGGCGAGAACCAGGGATGGGTGGCTCTTGGCTCTCTCGCTAGCTTTTGTCTTCCTTTGGAAGGTGGTACGGAGGCGCAGTTCAGTGTTCCGTTAAAGGGTTTGGGCGGTTCCAACTGACTGTTAGCTAAAACCCACTGCGTGGCAGAGCGTGATCTCTCTCCTATCCCATGGGGGCCGGGCGCCAGGATGGCCTAGGCTATGAGGCACCGGTAACAAAGAAAGCCGCAGGAAACTGCGAGTAAACATAGTAGTACTGTCGCCAGCACTCGACGACAGATAAAGGATACGTGTTCCCAGACTATCGATGTGGCTACACAGACAGAGGATTCTGTCGTTGCACAAGGGCCATAAAAGTTCCCGACGATACGGACCACGACAGTCGGGACACAGTGCAGCCCCAACTTGAAACTTCCTGTTAAACCTGCTTCTGTAAAACTACGCCAAAAGGCACCAATAAAACAGAATACTAAATTCGATACATCACCGCCTCAGGAGAGTTCTGTCAAGTCAACAACACCTCCGGGTATTTCTACTGCTCCGTCTACGATCAGTAAGACTGCTATCGCTTCACCACCTCTTAAACCTGCCCCTAAGGTGTCAGAGGCAGATATGGTGGTGGATTATGTTCCTGATGGCAATGATGGCTCAGAATTCTTCAAACACGTCTTAAGTAGACATAAGGGGAAAATAAAAAAGTAATGACTTACCTCTCTTTCTTATATTTATATGTCCGTCCTTTAATGGAATTGCCGAGGTTACTTTAGTTGCCTTGCAGAACTAAGGTAATTGATTGCATCACTGTCCCCATCAGTCATTTGCCTTCAAGAAACACATTATCTGCCGACGACTGATGTCTCTTTACGAGGCTACTCATTCTACCGCAAAGATTATACAGTTATTGATCGAGCATGCGGTGGTGTGTGTGTAATGATCAGTGATGCAATCTATCATGCAGCGTAACTCTTACTACGGAACTGCAAGCAGTAGCAGTAATGTGTATCTCGGCACATTATTAACAATTTGTTGCGTGTACATACCTCCATCACAAAGCTTTCGCCTCGTCGATTTAGAGGATCTAATATCCCAGCTTCCATCTCCTTTTTTTCATGTAGGTGATTTAAATGCTCACAATGAGCTGTGAGAATCTTCTTTTCGGGATGGCAGAGGTCGTGTAGTTGAGTCTTTGCTTACCAATACTAACTTGGTCTTATTTAACAGTTTCACTCCTACACACTTTACCTTTCATGCTGGCAACTTCGTGTATCGATTTGTCCTTCTGCAGTCCAGGCCTGGTCACCCACTTTGATTAGAGTGTCTACCCTGATCTCTGTGGTGGTGACCTTTTTCCAGTTATTTTACACTGTCTCTCTTATTCTGCCCTGCCTGTTCCCGCTCGTTGGGTGATTAAAAGGGCAAACCGGGAATATTACAGACAGTCGCTTCACTTTACTGAGGACCTTTCTCGTGATGTGGATGTGGCTGTCTCTTCCTTCGTTGCAGCAGGGGTGTCAGCAGCAGAGGTTGCTATCCAAAGTCATCTTCTCGTCGGTGTCGTAGTGTACCCTTGTGGAATGACGAGTGCAAGGATGCAATCCATGCCCGGCGAAGTGCGCTTCGAAGGTTTACGGTGCATCCCACTCAGGCGAACTTAGAGCTGTTTCGCATCACCCGGACACAGGCTAGGCGAGTGATAAGGGACAGCAAACGAAAGTCTTGGATGACATTTCTGTCATATCTTACTGTACATGCAACATGTAAATATATTTGGGATAATGTGAGAAATATATTTAGCCAACCCCTTAGCTTAAATATTCCCTTCCTTCGTCATAATAATGTTGTCACTACTGATGCCGAAGAAATTTGTAACGTACTGGGACAGACATTTCATCAGTATTCGAGCAGCGACCGATACCCACCATGAGGGACAGGGTGTCGACTTCGGTATTTCGCATGGGAAAGACCATAATCAGTCATTCTCTCTTAGCGAACTTGAGAGATCCCTCTCACATTCGAAAAACACTTCTTTTGGTCCAGATGGTATCCATTATGCAACGCTTAAAATCGTGTCAATTGAAGGGGAAACAAATTACGTAATCTTTATAATTTTAATTGATAATCTGGATGCTTCCCGTTCCCAATGGGGTGTCTCAACCCTGATACCTGTTTTAAATCCTGGGAAGTATAAAGGGGACGTGTCCAGTTACCGGCCAATTTCGCTGACTAGCTGTCTCTGCAAAACAATGGAGAGAATGATAAATGCTCGGCTAATGTATTGTCTTGAGTCTTGTGGTCTACTATCATCTCTCCGATGTGGGTTTCGCCGACACCGATCAGCGATAGACCATCTTGTTGGCCTAGAGACAGCTATTCAAAATTATTTTATACAGCGACAACATCTCCTTGCATTCTTCTTTGACTTAGAGAAACCTATGACACCACATGGCATCATGGTGTCCTAAAACAATTAAATTCATGGGGTTTTCGTGGAAATCTCCCTAAATTTATTAATAATTTTATGTTCTGCAGAACTTTCCGTGTTAGAAATGGAGCATCATATTCGTGGCAGTTCATTCGGGAAAATTGGGTCCCGCAGGGTAGCATTCTGAGTGTTACACTATTTGCTACAGCTATCAACAGCATTGTATCTGTTGTCTGCTCTCCTGTACGCTGTGCACTTTACGTGGATGACTTTATGATTTATTGCTTCTCATCCACCCTGTGTGCTGCGGAGCGTCAGAACCGGCTTGCTGATTGGGCTGACAGTTGCAGATTACGCATCTCCACTGCAAAAACTTTCTTGGAGGGATCATCTGACACAGCTTAAGTCTGGATGTTAGCGGGATCTCGCACTCTTAAAGATGCTTAGTGGTCGTACTTGGGGATCAGACAGGAAAACATTGCTCCGCCTTTACAGAGCTCTAATTAGAAGCAAGTTTGTCTATGGTAGTCAAGCCTATTCTTCAGCACGCCCATCTGTGCTGAAGAAGTTGGACTCGGTTCGCCATGCTGGAATCCGCATTGCGACAGATGCTTTTCGCACAAGCCCAGTAGTGAGTCTCTGTGCGGGAGCTGGTGAACCACCACTACACTATCGGCGCGAAAAGCTTCTTTTCCAGTATGGGTTGCGTGTATTTTCCGACCCATCCCACATACTTCTTTAAACCTTTCACTGCCCAGTTATGTACAACTGTATGACACCAGACCTCGAGCCACCAAATCTGTGTGTGTCCGTTTCTTGCACTCCTGTGCTCGATGGGATGTTTTAGGATAAGTGCTGCCTGTCCGGCGCCCAGAACTACCATGGGCGATACACCACGTTTCGGTACGGCTTGATCTGGCGAACTTTACGAAGCCGACCACTTGTGCTTACATTTACCAAGGCCTTTTTAACGATTTTGTGTCGTCAACTTTTAAGGGTTTTACCGGATTTTACACTGACAGCTCCAAAACTGGTACCTCTACTTCTTGTGCCTTCATTGTAGGAGCATCATGCAGCATTTTAACAGCAGATCTTTATGCTATTTTTAAATCTGTGTGTTTTATTGGTAGGGTGTGTCTGGTGTGTTCCGATTCGATGAGTGCTCTACAAGCCTTGCTAACTGGATACTCAGCTCACCCCCTTTTCTCTTTGATCAAGGAGAGACTGAGGGTGGCTGACCACATTGGTGTACAGGTCATCTTCCTATGGACGCCTGGCCATGTCGGCATTCCAGGCAATACGGTGGCAGACAGGGCAGCGAAGGAAGCATGCAGCCTTCCACCCTGTGACCTTCGTGTTCCTTTGTGTGATGTGCTGCATGCTGTCCGCACTTTGGTCTGGGATTCTTGGCAGAGGGAATGGCATGCCATCCTTCTAAGAATCAAACTTCGCGCCCTTACTGACTCGGCAGTCCCTAAGCGTCCCTCTTCATTAACACGACCGGAGGATGTTTTCCTGACACGTCTTCGGACCGGTCACACTCGCGCTACACACAGGCACTTGCTTCGTTCGGACCTCCCACCTCATTGTGCTGTCTGTGACACTCCATTGACTCTGGAGCACATTCTGTTGGAGTGCCCCAGATACGACCAGGCCCGTCGTGCTTTTTTTAATCTTGCTGACGACCTTTTGTTTGTTGAGGGGTCGTCTGTGAGCAGCTTGCTCTCCTTTTTATGTGCGATGGGTCTTTTTAGTCTGTTGTGAACTGTCCTGTGTTGTGTTTGTTACTTTGTACGGACTTTTCGAAGCCTTAGAAAAAATATGTCAATACACATTTAAAATTAAGTCTTAACTCCCGTGGAGTTAGTGTCTGTTGTTTCTTTGTCTTTGTGTCTTTATCTTTGTGTCTTTGATGTTAGTTGTGTATTGCCTTCTATGGAGACTTTGTGTTCCTCTTTTTTATTATAACTGTTTTTTATTATTTTTGTTTCATCCTATCTGTGGGCGCTAATGATCACTGTGTCGTGCGTCCCCTTTCACCCACTCACTCACTATTTGGATAAATTATGAACGGGTTGTCAATGTACATATCTACGGAAATAATGCAAAATTGAAAGTATTTACAGTACTTTCAAAACATAACGAGCCCTGTAAATACTATCTCCTAGCTCTCCAACATAGCCACAAACGGCCTTTTCGCACTGCTATATCACAAAACCTACAGTTCAGATTGATTGGGAGCTATAATGAACTTTAGTACATACTTTGCAGTAATCAAATAATCGCAGCTTAAAGTCGTCCCATAGTTCCAGCAGGACGACGGAAACACTGCACGCCATTTTAGTGCCTAGTATATTAAGGCGAAGTGACGCTAAGGGGGCGGCTCTCGATAGCTCTTAATGCTACTTCGCGTCTGAGCCTCCAATGCACAAAAGAAGTTCCCAGTGGGCGGCGCCCTTAAGTAGTCAAAATGATTTAAATTGGTTTTAGGTTAGTTTGTGATATTTATCCAAGTTGGCATATGGGTTTTGTTAACTTAAGGATTATGATTATAGGAATACCTACAACAGTTTTTCTTAAGGATGAAAGAAGAAATCAGTTACCACAGTGAAACATTCAAGCGATCTGAAAAGCAAGTAAAACCAACGAGAAATAAGTTATACAGAGTAACGCTCTGTGGTTTTAACAGTAGGTTATGTCTTACAATATCTTCATCCTTAGCATGGGCGTTACTGATATTTATATATAAATATTACTGCCAAGTCACCTGCAAACTGAATGTATAGGCCCTTACAAGATGGTTAAAATACCGCCAAATCAGAGTGGCAGTTGTATGCCTTTTAACTTTGCCTGTGTACGCAATACTGCTTATGGTTCAAAATATATTTTCAGTCTTTTGTTAAACAGAACCACTTTATCGTTGTTAGTTTCGTACATGCTCATAGCAACAATGTTCTTCTGAAAGTGTAAATTAATAGGGGACTCTAATTAAAAAAGAATGTGAACATTAACAGAATCTTGGGTTACACCAAATCGAAACTAATACATCTATGTCACATAATTTTTTTATTTAAGGTGCTATGGGGAAACTGGGCCATGGTTTTACTTCATTGGGCAACTGCCCCCCCTCCCATCTACAGCTAACAAAGATGTTGCAGAAGATGTCTGGGGCAAATGGACCCTTACTTTTATCTTTTAAAGAATAGTAGAAAAAATAATGGTTGTCGTAATTTTTTTATTTTTAATATGAAATTGACTGTTGTAACTAATTAGCGAGACACATAAAGTGAAAAGTTAATTAAATAATTCCAAAATTAAAGAAAAAATACTCAGTAACTTCTATTGATAACACTTTGATATAAAGTACTTTCTAGCTGTAAAACGGCTGTGAATTAACTAAATTTAAGTTAAATAATATTTGTTAAGTAGCTTAAGTCAATGGCAAAATAAATCATATTGTTGAACTGGGCAAAACTACCAGTAATTGGTAATGGTAGTCTACGTACAATGTCTCGCTAATGTAAGATTCTTCCACAGTTTCAACGAATGTCCTTGTTTGACAATAACTTTTAAAAAAATTTACCTCATACCCTCCCACCTCTTTTTCCTACACGTTTGCTATGTATAATCGGAATGAAGTTACCATCTTGCCAAACATTTTTGCAGTATAGAAGGCTCCAAGATCAAGAGTTTCATCTTTATCTCCATGCTTTGAATAAATTTCATCAAGATTCTCATAGATCTCTTGGATTGAAATGTTATAACCATAGTCATCACTTGAAGAGCCGTAGTTACTTCTTTTGTCTTTCCCACTTTTCTTCTTACCTGTCTTTGCTTTTTTTTTTTTGCGTTCTCCGCTCTCTGTTTATATTTTCATTCTTTTTCTTCGCGTTTTCGTTCTTTTTCTTCAGAAGATCTTTCTTTGTCCTTGTCATCATTTTCTTTCATAGTAAGGTATTCTGCAGTTGCTATAATTTCACAGTTATTAACAACCCTCTTTCTCTTCTTTGGTTTTTCCTGCCGTTTTGTCATTTTTAGGAGGTCTAGCACAGGATTTTACATTTTGATGTAGATTGCTTGCCAGTTGTTGATGACTTGTCGTTTGTTGGTGGTTGTGCTGCTGCTGATGGCTGCTCAAATGTCGATTGCTGCTCAGATGTCGACTGCTGCTCAAATGTCGACTGCTGCTCAGATGTCGACTGCTGCTCAGATGTCGACTGCTGCTCAGATGTCGACTGCTGCTCAGATGTCGACTGCTGCTCAGATGTCGACGGCTGCTCGGTAGTCGATGTCTGTTCACCTACAGATGGCTGCCTTCTAGAAATGGTTGGCCAGCTGTCGATGGCTTCTCGGGTGACAATGGTTGTCCAGCTGTGGATGACTGATCAGCTGTCAATTGTGGTCTGGCTATCATGGGTTGTTCTGCTATGAAAGATGGCTCTGCTGCCGATGGTTCTACCTTTGTTGCTTCTTGTGAGTTTTCATGCCGAGGTAGATTTTTCTTGTATTTTTCTCGATCTGTTGAATGGAAAATAGACTCAAAAATGGTTTGTTTGGTCCTTTCATTTCTGAGTCGTAAATGCCTGTTGTCTTGAAGCCATTTATAATGCTTGTAGGGGAAACCTTCTGAGCTTCTATTGTTAAAAGAGCTATGAATTCTGGTTTTGGAAATTTTCTTCCGTGGATTCTGTCTTTGCCACCTACAAAGTTCTCCACCTCTTGTTTCAAACTTTCGAATCCAGCGGCTGTAAAATATGCATTGTATGGGGTGGCAACTTCATGATTGTCACCTCATTGGCTTGAGCCAGCTGTATAAGTTTGGTCGAAACATGCGTGGAATGGCAATCATAAATCATCAATACTGGTCTCTTGGAACCAATATTTTTAAGAAGACATCTCTAAACCAGTTGTAGTACAATGTAGTTTCCATCCAACCTTTTTCACTTGCGGAAATAGCTGTTTGTGTAGGGACTTCTCCATCAACCCAATTTTCCATATCACATTTCCCCTTGAAAACACAAATCAGGGGAATCAGTTACCCAGGTGCTGAAGCACACAGCAAAGCAGTTGTATTTTTTTTCCAGACGAACTTATTCTATGTTGGCTCTGCACTTTAATGGCTCTAACAATTCGTGTTTTGGAAGGGTCGTGGCAGAAAGACGATTCGTCACTATTATATATTTGCCCTGGTTTCCCCTCTAGACAAAGTTATTTTACAATTTCTGTTAATTTTTTATGAAAGTTATAAATCACCCAAGGATTAGTTTGGTCACAGCGAGTATGTTCAATACTTTGGGGCGATTTAATAGATAGACGATGCCTCTTTCGAAATTCAACTAACCAATCAGTTCCAGGATGCTGATTTTCGAAACGTGTCTTCAATTAGTTTTTCAGTTATGTAATATTGAGCAATGTCTAATATCTCATCAGTACTTAGGCCAAATCCTGTTTTCTCCATAATTCTTATATAATTGGCAGGTTCTTGTTCATCAGAAGATCCACCCTTACCTTCCGAGGACGTCTTACCATTTCCTCGGGTCCCTAAAACATGTTTGAGTGTACTCCGATGTGTACTATAAAACATCGCTGCTCCACGTGTTGTTCTGTTTCCAATTTTTACATCGCTGACAGCATATTCAAGGTCCTGGACCGTGTAGGCAGAACCAGCACCCTTCTGGGTTGTTCTTATATAGTTTCAAACCATTCTCTGCAACACAGCCAACAACCTTTACATTGTATTTATCTGATAAACTGGTTTTTGTATTGGGTAACTTAACTGGGATGTACTGAATCAGCCCCGAATAAAATAACTATAAAATGTTATGTAATAATATTGGTACCATATTTACTCTTTAAACTAACACAAATATTTAGGGAAAATAAGATTCATATCAAAAATTAGTAACTACCTTGCTAATTTGTGAATAACATCAGAAACAATGCATCCACTATACTCTTAGTATTCAGAGCCCCTCATATCAGCACCAATAAATCCAGAAGCTGTTAGATGTCACATATGAGGCTTGTGTCATGGTCTTTAACAAACAAAACAAAGAATATTGGCAATTTCCTACTGAATTTTTACTAAATGTAATGTTTTTAAAGACGGTAAACTGGGCCATTTACGGGGTAAATGGATCCAAACGGACCCAGTTACCCCGAACATATGGCCCAGTTGCCTCATTTCTGATAAATGTTTGGGGTAATTGGGTCACCCTGACAGAAACACTAAGAGAGGCTAGAAAAAGAATACAGCCATCATAGATATGTAAGATCAATCTTATCATTTCAAATTAGATATTATTACAAAGATACTTACTGACTTTGAATGGAAATCAGTAGTAAATTATAATACACCACGTTGTTTGTAGAAAAGTTTCCGTGAAAATGCTGCAAGCACTCCAAATAAACAAAATGCCTCCAAATGCTGCTGGACCTGCTGTTTTAGAAAGACAACAACCTAAAGCAGGGGTGCCAACCACATTAACTTAATATACATATTAATATGGCTTTCATTTACCCATGGCCCAGTTACCCCTTGGGTCCAGTTACCCCAGAGCACCTAACCACTTCTGAAGCTTCACTATTGCCATCCACATTTGGCATTGATTTATTCCCTGCTCGATTTCACATGATTCCATAAAAAATAATAAAAAAATTATACATATTGAAAATTTTATTTTATGGAATTTATTTACAAAAATTTTTCGTGGGAAATCAAGTGGTAAAAACAACATAATATGCTGTATAATGCCGTTGTGCAAAGAGGTTAGTCACATCTAGAAAAATAGTGTTGAGCTTTTAGAAGTTTCATTATATTGGTTACATAATTAATAGCAAAATACAGCACACAACCTTTACGATAAGGCTTTATTTAACTGTGGGTATTTTTATTATGAACACAAACGAACGCGAATCATTTGTGTCACAACTACAACTAAAACAAAAAGGAATACAATTAACATACATCCAGGCTGAATATATTACTTACCACTATCGCTGTCCGTTGCTTTTCTGAGCTCGGATATTGACAAGCTGAGCACATTTTTAACATGCTCGTCAGCTGTGGTTATGGTACTGTTTACCAGTATACCACTTCTCATTTTCAACCCTTGTCCTCGTGCTTCACTATACTTCTTTCGCACTGAACGTTTAATATTATCGTATTTTGCTTTCAGTGATTTTAAACTCTGTGGAAACACGCCTAAAGATGTATTAATTTCTTGTTAGATTTTCTTCCATGCATCGTCTTTCTGTTTTCAAGTTATGGCGTCAGTGTTTTTTTGTATTCTTTGATACGTGCGTATTTTTCAACAAGAGAAATAAACATTTCTGTGTCCACAGAAACAAAATTTTGGCATGCATTTGCTTATTTTCTTCTGTTATGTATACAAGCACAGCTAACCAGCACAACTAAATGAACAAATAAAATGCTTCACTGCAGCCAATCGCAAGCCACGTGTACTTCATACTTAGTTAAACATAAGATTAAAATGTGTTGACAAACATTTCAGATTTAACTATCATTTAATCAATAGGTTAAGTATAATCATAGGAATGGGTAACCACAACTTTAATGAGATGTAGAGAAACCGACCCTAAGTAAGGTTAGGTTACCTAGCCTAACAAAAAATGGAAAACTTAATGGTAAAATATAACTTATCGTAACCAAAAGTAACCTAATACCTAAACTAACCTAACCTATGTTATCTATCATGACCTAATGAAAGCAAAAAATTTTGAAGTTGGAAAACTGCAATTTACTTTACGTACGGCTACTTATGTCTATAAAAACAATTTTCATTATAAACTATACCTCTAAAATCAACAGTTTGGCCGGGATGTGAGGAGTACCGATTCTGGATAATTACCTATGCCACAAGTCTAGATGTGCCTATTACTTACATTCTTCTTCACGAAATGCAGCATGACTGTCTGTTGTGCAGGTTAGTTGTTCTAACTGATGTTTCAGCATAGACATCACTCTTTTTTCTATGGACGAAAGTTTTGGCTTAAACTGCACTCCACCAATTTTTATCATCTGAATCTGAAAGAGTGAAATTTTTTTTGGAGATATACGTTTATTTATATTTACTAAATGTTGACATACGTCATGGGTCAAGTTGACTGCTAGGATTTAAAGTACTGAATATAGATCTGGAGATCTGGATAATGTTATCTGGGAATCTGGTAGCATTATGAGTGTTCCACTATTTGCTATTGCTATCAACAGTGTTGTATCTGTTTTCTGCCCTCCTGTACGCTGTGCACTTTACGTGGATGACTTTATGATATATTGCCGCTCATTAACCCCGTGTACTGCAGAGTGTCAGATCCAGCTGTCTGTCCACCGACTTGCTGATTGGGCTGACAGTTGCGGATTTCGCTTCTCCGCTGCAAGAACGCAGGTAGTGCACTTTTGCCGTAAACGTGGCACTTTTCCATCTCCTGAGGTGATTTTACATGGGACTACCTTGCCTGTTTGTGGCCATCTGAAGTTTTTAGGCCTTGTCTTTGATTCAAAGCTTTCTTGGAGGGATCATGTGACACAGCTTAAGTCTCGATGTTTGCGGGATCTTGCACTCTTAAAGATGCTTAGTGGTCGTACATGGGGATCAGACAGGAAAACATTGCTCCGCCTTTAAAGAGTTCTAATTAGAAACGAGCTTGACTATGGTAGTCAAACATACTCTTCAACACGCCTATCGATGCTGAATAAGTTAGACTCGGTTCACCATGCTGGAATCCGCATTGCGACTTGTGCTTTTCGCGTAAGCCCAGTCGAGAGTCTCTGTGCGGAAGCTGGTGAACCACCACTACACTATCGGCGCGAACAGCTTCTTCTCCAGTATGGGTTGCGGGTATTGTCCGACCAATCCCATGTACTGCATGCGGCCTTTCACTGCCCAGTTATGTACAACTGTATGACGCCAAACCTCGAGCCACCAAACCTGTGTGTGTCCGTTTCTTGCACTCCTGTGCTCAAAGGGATGTTCCAGGGCATGTGCTGTCTGTCCGACGCCCATAACCGCCATGTGCGATGCACTGAGTTTCGGTACGGCTTGATCTGGCTAACTTTACGAAGCCGACCACTCCCACTTACATGTACCAAGGCCTTTTTAACGATTTTGTATCGTCAACTTTAAGGGTTTTACCTGATTTTACACTGATGGCTCCAAAACTGATACCTCTACTGCTTGTGCCTTCATTACAGGAGCAGAGAGGTACCTTTTTGGACTTCATCCGTCCTGCAGCATTTTAACAGCAGAGCTTTATGCTATTTTTAAAGCTGTGTGTTTTATTGGTAAGGGGTCTTTTCGCAAGTGTCTGGTGTGTTCCGATTCGATGAGTGCTCTACTAGCCTTGCTAACTGGATCCGCAGCTCACCCCCTTCTCTCTTTGATCAAGGAGAGACTGAGGGTGGCTGACCGCATTGGTGTACAGGTCATCTCCCATTGGACGCCTGGCCATGTCGGTATTCCATGCAATACTGTGGCAGATGCTGCAGCGAAGGAAGCATGAAGCCTTACACCCTGTGACCTTCGTGTTCCTTTGTGTGATGTGCTGCATACTGTCCGCACTTTTGTCTGGGATTCCTGGCAGAGGGAATGGCATGCCATCCCTCTAAGAAACAAACTTCGTGCGCTTACTGACTTGGCTGTCCACAAGCGTGCCTCTTCAATGACATAACACGAATATGTCCTCCTGACACGTCTTCGGATCGGCCACACTCGTGCTACGCACAGGCACTTGGTTTATTCGGGCCCTCCACCTCATTGTGCTGTCTGTGACACTCCATTGACTGTGAAGCACATTCTGTGTGAGTGCCACAGATATGACCAGGCCCGTCGTACTTTCATTCTTGCTGACAACCTTCGGGTAATCTTGTGTGTGGAGGGCTCGTCTGTGAGCGACTTGCTCTCCTTTTTACGTGCGACAGGTCTTTTTAGTCTGTTGTGAAATGTCCCTTTCTGTGTTGTGTTTGTTATTTTGTACGGACTTTTCGAAGCCTTTTAATTTAATATTGTGTATTGACACGTATTTTCTGTCTTAACTCTTGTGGAGTTAGTGTCTGTTGTTTCTTTGTCTTCGTGTCTTGGATGTTGATTATGTATTGCCTCCTGTGGAGGATTTGTGTTCCTGATTTTTATTATTACTGCGATTTTTTTTCATCCTATCTGTGGGCGCTAATGGTCACTGTGTCGTGCCCCCCTTTCACCCATTCACTCAAAATAAATTTACACATACATATGTATAACATAAACCAGTTCATGAAAATTTCAAAACACTAATTAATCTCATCTTGCACAAGAATAATTAAAGAAATAAAATAATAGAAAGTATTTGTTGTAGCACAGGGCATTGCTGGGGGAAGTGAAATATATTAGTGTATTTCTTCATCCTTTCATTATATATCACATGGATATAACTTACCATGTTTATGTACAGGTAAGTAACTCAACACATATGGCAAGAATAAACAAATTCATAAAATTGAAACTTGTCACAACTGTGAAAGGCAAAAACACTAAGTAATTACACATCACAAAAATTTTACTCTACCACTTAACACATATGGTAAGAATCAAAAGACAAGTCTTATTATAATTTGCCACTATTGTCAATAACTGGAGAAAGCAAAAACCTAACAATATCTTCAAATAATATTGTGCTCTTGTCGTTTATATCTGGCAATGAAAATGATGTTGATCTAATTCTTCTTGCAAATGCCGTCTCCAGGCATGGTTCCACCATGATTATCCATGCATTTATATGATGCCAGATTTGAGCCATCAAAACTGTGTATGTTCGTTTCTTGCACTTCCGTGCTCGGAGTAACGTTTCTGGGCATGTGCTGCCTGTCCGGCGCCCAGAACTGCCATGGGCCATGCAACAGGTATTGGTACAGCTTGGTCGGGTGCACTTTACGAAGCCGACCACTCGCACTTACAACTACCAAGGCCTTTTTAACGATTTTCTGTCGACAAATTTCAAGATATTAACTGCTTTTCACCGGCTCCAAAACTGATACCTCTGCTGCATGTGCCTTTATTGTAGATGAAGAGAGATATCTGTTTGGACTTGATCCGTCATGCAGCATTTTAACAGCAGAGATTTACACTATTTTTTAGCTCTGTTTTTTATTGGTAGACAGTCTTTGCGCATGTGTCTGGTGTGTTCCAATTCAATGGGTGTTCTACAAGTCTTGTTAGCTGGCTCATCAATCACCTTCTCTCTTACATCAAGGAGAGACTGGAGTGACTTACCAGGTTGGTGTACAGGTCAACTTTCTGTGGACGCCTGGCCGTGTCGGCATTCCAGGCAGTAGTGTGGCAGATGCAGCAGCGATGAAGCATGCAGCCTTCCACCCTTCATGTTCCTTTGTGTGATGTGCTGCATGCTGCCCGGATTTTTGTCTGGGATTTGGTACACTATTTTGCACCAAGTTGCCTGCCTTCTAGGTCACTACTCTCAGAAACCATGAAAAACCCCAGAGATGAGTCATAGGGAAACAATAAATGAAATAATTGAATAATATTAAATCATTTAGGTTTATGCAAATATAATTTAGGCCAAATCTAGTTTTCTTTTTCGTCATGGCCCAACTCTATACATTAATTTTTATACACATACATGAAAATCCAAAAAGCCAATATGGCGACAATATTAATTCATTATGTGAAACAATAATTTACAAGCCAACATATTTGAGTAATTCAAGTAGAATTTGTAGTTTCATTACACCAAAATGGCAACTTGAATTTATGAATTTATAGTTCAGATTACATGCAATCAATAAATATTATTTAGTCTTAATACACAGCTCCTAATACAAAATTTCCCTAACGCCTCTGAGCAAAGATATTATTCGTGGATGTTAAATCACATCCGTTTACTTTGTTTTTCTCTAAAATTTTAACCTTTCAATATGGTGTCTCTTACTATGACAACGGGCAAATATGCTTCTTTTTTCATGAGCTTTATCATCAAATTTTATAAGGCCAATATGGAGCCTGAAAAATTACACTCTTATTTTACTCTGGGCAACAACATATATGCTCACAATCATGGCATTTCTGTGCAAGAAAACCTAACTCCAAACCTTATGCCAACTAAATGGAAATTAATTTACCAGAAACAAAACCAACGACTAACAGTACTACAATGAGAACAGAGCCCCCAAACGGGCATAAATTCAACTCAAATAACATCATAGTCTTAAATTCTAATACCCATACTTAACTTATAAAAGCCTCGCCATCTCAGATTCACTCTAACAAAAACCCCGCATTTATACTCAGTTTGCTCCCCTCCCCAAACTGATGACATCAACAAGTGCATGTTGGGAGAAAACCACTAGCGCCGGAACTTGAAGTGATGAACATTTCAAATAGGCCGGATCTTGAATTTGCACAACGCTCGCAACACCGCCTTCTATATATGACGTAACAGCTGCAGCTTCAGAAAAAGGCCACTAGAGAGCACGTCACTGCCGAATCCTGGCCAGCTATTCGTGCTTCACTCGGCCAATTACCTTGTTCATAAACAGAGCCGACAAAAACTAAAAGGAAAATCAATCGAGTGCCATGTAAGCAGATAAGGTTTATTCGAACATCACGTGACATGTACCTTAAAGAACCCGGGTGCACCCTTTATAAAATACAAGATGTAAATTAATCCTTATGAAGATACAAAAACTATGGATAAAATACTCAATGACAATCCTAGATAATGGTATTTGCCAACTTTGACTAAATATTTATCCAGAATTACTATTTCGTCACGCGCGATCTTTTGTGCCGCAGTTACATGTACGAGGTTCAAAGTTCAAAGTCAATCTTTAGGCCAAGCCGACTACACTGTCAAAGGGGTCAAGAGTACACACTAGTAGGTAGTTGATTATCATAGTCTAGGACACTCGCCGATCATTAACCTACTGAACACCTCACCAAGAAGAATAGTTCCACGTGCTACAATAAATGACTCCTGTAAGGCCGGGAAAAAAAGCTGAAGAGCTATGCGAATTATTATCTGTGATGCACCAGAAAAGAAAGTGCCACAATCTTGTAAACTTCTAGGAATGCGAACAAAAGTAAGAGTTCAATAAATACCTTCAAATCCAGTTCTAGTAATACCAGTAGTATAGTTGGGTAATCCAAGCTCTGTGGAGTTCATGACGTCGTCGTACCCAGTTGACTTCACGTCCAGCAGTTACTCCCAGCATTCGAACGCCGATCCACCTTATCGTAAAGATTGATTCCTCCCTCGGCATAAACAGAAGAGTATCAGGCTACAATAGCAACGCTCAATCAGCGACATAAACTAACACACTCTTCTTAGCCGGAGGAACCTGGGGCAAAGTCCGCCCCGACCCAGTTGATTTAGTCAACCCACTCTCTACGACGACTCAAGCAACAAGAACCTTACTCAAAAACGTCAGCAGTCCAAGAGCCGACCTCAGCGCCGCCTAGCGGTCCCCTTCAGGAACCCCGCACCAAGGCAGGAGTACCAACTTCAAAAGCAAAAATCACCAACAAAATCACTAGATAAAACAAATAGAAATAAGCAATAAAAATGAAAGGGGAGGGTGACGGAGGGCACAACGTAAGAACCCTCCAGGGCAAGTTAGCCCACATCATCCACAAGACATAGCGTAGTCGAGTTTTGAGAGTGCAAACAGAGCAGACGTAGTGTGTGATGTAACTTTAAACGATTCTTTGCCGGACGACACGGGAAAATAATTCCTATACAACACAAGGTATGTTTCGAATTACATCAGCGACCATTTTCAGATACAGATTCTGTGTAATTTATCGACATCACACAGTAAAATATATGGTTCAGTCAAATGGCGGGCGAAAAATTTTCCATGACACAGTACCGGTGAAGCGGTGTTTCAGATTCCTGCCATTCCCTCACAAACAAACTTCGGGCCCTTACAGTCTCGGCTGTCCCCAAGTATCCCACCTTATTAACAAGACAGGAGTATGTCCTCCTCACACATCTTCGGATCCGTTAAACTCGTGTTATGTACAGGCACTTGCTTTGTTCTGAACCCCCTTCTATTTGTGATGTCTCTGACACTCCATTGACTGTGATGCACACTCTGTTGGAGTGCCACCAATATGACCAGACCCGTCGTACTTTAATCTTACAGACAACCTTCGGGTAATCTTGTGTGCAGAGGTCTCGTCTCTGAGCGGTTAGCTCTCCTTTTTCCAGCAGCGGGCATATTTAGTATATTGTCAACTGTCACTTTATGTTTTGTGTTTGTTATTTTGTGCAGACTTTTCGGAGCCTTTTAATTTGTTAGTTGGTTCTGACACATTTTTCTGTCATAACTGCTGTGGAGTTAGTTTCTGTTTTGTTTGTCTCTGTGTTGTTGCTGTTGACTGTGTGTTGTGTCCTATGGAGGCATTGTGTTCCGGTTTTTTTTTAACTTACCTGTGAGCGGAAATGGCCAATGTGTCGTGCGACCCCTTCGACAGTCGCTACCATTGGAATCTGACCAACATACATTTTGCATATTTTCTTCCCTGAAAATTTCACAATGGCTCAGTCAAGTTGTAAACTGTTTGTGTGTCTGCTAATTTTTTTTTAATTAACTGAGTTTCTTCTTCAGCTTTTTGTACTTCCTGGTCTAGGTCACATTATTCAGCAGTTATACCCCTATGCAGCTAACCTGTGCTTGTCTCAAGAGGTGACTGATTGGAGTGCATTTGGGACCTGATACTTGCATGACCTTCATCTCGTGTTTCTTCCTTCATCTTCCACTTTCTCATCACCCTTTATCTTTTCATCTCACCGTGTTCCATTGTATCTTCTTTCTCTCTATAATCGTCTGAGGCCAGGGCGGTGTTCTTCCTAATGAGGTCCTATCCTTTCTCATGAGTGCTGCCTCCGAATTGTGTGAACCTGCGGGGTGTCCTTGTTAGTGATGGCTTAACGAATCCTTCTTACTGGCCCAGAAGACAAATCTAGATGCAGAGTCCGTGTCCACGTACATGTACACTCACGAAACACCACCTGGTGCAGTCCTAGCGGGGGAGGTTTCCATTGCCGATCTGCCCATGCACCTATACCCCCTGGGACGACGTGTTACCGCTGTACGGAGGAGGCTGGTGTAATCGACCACAAGTTCCCTTAAATGACAGAAAGGGGCACAGTGGGTAGCTTGGGATGTTTTCCCAGGTATGGGAATTAAGCTGGCCTCGCTCACGATGTACGATTTGTCCTTGTTTTGCCCCAGTGTAAATTTCGGTGTGCTACTGTGTTAGTAATTTGCAGTGAATAGCTGAGAGGGGTAGTTTCTGCTATGTACTACCTAATTTAGTGGCAGGTAAGTCCCCCTTTCATGTGGCACAAACTGTGAGGTGTTTGTATTGCTGGCTTCTATCCCCCCCCCCCAGAATGTCAGATTGAGTATGACAGTTCTCAGTACGAGAGGCATTCCAAAATGGCTTCCAAAGGCACTCCACATGGTGGCTCATTCAACAACCGAAACAAAAGACAGTACGATATTGAACCTGATTCGGATAGTGTTTTAGATGTGATTTGTGAAGAGAATATGCCGACTCCCCTTTTTCTGATTCTGAAAGGACTTGAAGGGCACACATTCGTTAAGGTGTCGCCCTTTGAGCTCCAAAATGTAATTGAGGGTACTGCTAGTGGTGCCATCAAAGACTAAAAAAATATAAAAAAGGACAGATATGTTGATTGAGGCATCAAATGCTGACCAGTCACGTGGGCTGCAAGCCATGAAGGTGTTCAGGGCAACAAAAAGTTCCCTATTCAAGTTACACCCCATGTAGCACTGAATTCGAGAAAGGGTGTCATTTGGTGTCCCGACCTGATCGACGTCCTAGATATAGAACTATTGCAGGAACTCCGAACACAGTGAGTCACACTTGTCCGCCGAGTCACAAAAAAAAACGATGGTATACTAGTTCCAACTGCTATTTTGTTCCTGACATTTGGTATTCCTGTCCTACTAGCTACTCTGTTACCTAAATGTCAGTGTAAAATAGTTTATTCATTCACCACTCTGCTGCTACAACTGTCAGGGCATGGCCATTCATCGGCCAATTGGAAATCGCCAGCAACATGCCCAAAATGTGCCGAACAAGCACATCCGGAAAAAGAGAACTGCAGCAAACCATTGGCATGTGTCAAGAGCCAAGTAAAACACACAGTGTGGTCTATGGAATGCCCTGTTTTGCCAGAGGAGCAGAGTATGCAGACGATATGAACTGCAGAAAAAGTTTCATTTGGCGAAGCATGCATGATGTTTAAATCTCAACAACGGCCTCGTCCTACTGTGCCATACAGTACAGTCGCCAGTGCTCGGTGACCGATGTAGGATGTGTGTACTCAAGACTGTTGATGTGGCGACATAGACTGAAGGGTGTCGTTGTAAAAGATCCATGAAAGGTCCAGACGATACGGACCACGACAGTTGGGGCACAGTATGGCCCCAGTTTGAAACTTCCTACCAAACCTGCTTCTGTTAAATTCTGCCAAAAAACACGTATCTAACAGGTTACTAAAGTGGACATGTCAACATCCCACGAGAGTCCTGTAGAGGAAACAACACCTCCGGGTACTTCTACTACTCCTATGAGCAGTAAGAGCGCCATCTCTTCACCACCTCGTAAACTTGCCCCTGAGGTGTCGGAGGCAGATATGGTGATGGATTATGCTCCTGAGTGCAATAACGGCTCAGAATTTTTTTAACATTATAGTAGTATATACTGTCCTGTCTTTGTCATATTCCTTATGTCCCTCCTCCAATGGAACTCCCGAAGTTTCTTTAGCTGCCTTGCAGAATTAATACAACTGATTGCATCACTGACCCCATTTGTTATTTTCCTTCAAGAAACATACTTTCGGCCATCAACTGATGTCTCCTTACAAGGTTACACATTTTACTGCACACATGCAGCAGTTGGACGTTCTTGAGGTGGCGTGTGTGTCATAGTCAGTGATGCAAACTTGATGCAACTTTGGCTCTTATTACAAGACTGCAAGCGATAGCAGCCCAGGCTTATCTCAGCAGATTGTTAACTGTTTGTTGTGTGCACATACCTCCAACACAAAGTTCGCTTAGCCGATTTAGAGTATTTGATATCCCAGCCCCCATCTCCTTTTTTTGTGGGTGAGCTGTGGGGATCTTATTTTCGGGATAGCAGAGGTCGTGTAGTCGAGTCTTTGCTTACCAATACCTACTTGGTCGTGTTGAACACTTGCACTTCCAAACACTTCATCTCTCATACTAGCACCACTTCGTGTATCTTTGTAGTTCAACTCTGGTCACCTACTTTGATTGGGGTGTCTACCCTGATCTCTGTGGTAGTAACCATTTCCCAGTTGTTTTACATTAGTATCTAATGTTGCCCCACCTGTTCCCCTCTCGTTGAGTGATTAAAAGGGCAAACTGAGAATGCTACAGGCAGTCACTTCACTTTCCTTAGGACCTTTCTCATGAAGTAGGTGTGGCTGTCGCATCTTTCGGCGCAGCAGTGGTGTCAGCAGCAGAGGTTGCCATCTCGAATTCATTTTCCCGTCGGCATCGTCGTATGCCCTCGTGGAATGATGTGTGCAAGGATGCAATCCGTGCCCGACGAAGTGCGCTTTGAAAGTTTACATTGTATCCCACTCAGGCGAACTTAGAGCTGTTTCGCATCACCAGACCACGGGCTAGGCGAATAACACGGGAAAGTAAGCAGAATTCTTGGAGCACATTTCTATAGTTTCTTACTGTACATGCGGTTAAGGTGTGTTCTCGGTTTGGAGAAATCCAACGCGATAGTGCATCCCCCTGTTTGAGGTGTCGGAGCGGTGCCACGCTCTAGTATCCGAAGGGGGTAACCACATACACACTCACAGGGGTGCGGATGTTGCTCCGGGGCTCGTGAGTATTGATGGGCACCACACCAGGATGGGTTCCTCGGCCTCTGGTGCTAGCCTTATGCTTCCAAGCCCCTCATCACAAAAACATCTGAGACCCAAGTCAACCTGCAGCCTCCTCCTGGCACCACCGGATCTTAGAACCGATGCAGGCTCTGGCATGCGGGCCCTATGCATATCGACTCTTCAGAGTTGAGAAAGAGGTATCTGCCTTGATGGAGTCTCCGACAGATGGCAACAAGGAGAAGCTAGTAGGTGGGGCGTTAGACTACCTAGCGCTCAAGCTGTTGGGGCCCAAAAGCCCAGATTTCCAAGTGGGTGATCAAGGAAATGGACGAACCTGATGCGGTCTGGGGAAACAGGTCACACAACCGAGCCGGACGGCTGTAAGGGAGGTCCCCCCGGTGGGTGCACTGATAAAAAGGTGTACCCTGTGTGATCCTGTAATACCCAGAGGGTTTAGGCCGGAAAACCCAAAAATGCCATGGAAATTATATAGTGCTACGGGCGACCAGGTTAGCCCCACAGTATGGTTATCTGCTGTGACTGGTCTGGGTTGGATTCGTAGAGGTAGTGGTTGCCTATATGCTGGGCAGGCCTGGAGGGGACCCTTCCTCTGAGAAAGGCCGACAAGTTGGCTGCGAAAGTGTCCGGGAGCAGACCCGGTGAGTCTGTTAGGGGTAAGATGGGCCCCGACTCAAACCAAGAGGAGACTGAGCTGTGGATCTCAGTCGGGGGACAGGTCAGTGGGCGAGAACCAATGATGGGTGGCCCTTGGCTCTCTCTCTAGCTTCTGTCTTCCTTTGGAAGGTGGATGGAGGCGCAGTACAGTGTTCCGTTAAAGGGTTCGGACGGTTCCAACTGACTGTTAGCTAAATTTCACTGCCTGGTAGAGCATGATCTCTCTCCTCGCCCAAGGGGGCCAGGCGCTGGGATGGCCTAGGCTAAGAGGCACCATAAACAAAGAAAGGCGCAGGTAAAACTGCGAGTAAACATAGTATGTACACGCGACCAAGTGGTTAAGGTGTGTTCTCGCATTGGAGAAATTCAATGGGAATAGTGCATCTCCCTGCTTGAGGTGTCGGACCAGTGCCACGATCTAGTATCCGAAGGGAGTAACCACGATCACACTCTCAGGGGTGCTGATGTTGCTCCGGGGCTCGTGAGTATTATTGGGCACTATACCAGGACGGGCTCCTTGACCTCTGGTGCTAGCTTTACGCTTCTGTGACCCCTCAGCACGAAAACCTCTCACACCCGAGTCAATTTGCAGCCTCCCGGTGGCGCCACTGGATCTTAGAACTAATGCAGGCTCTGGCGTGCGGGCCCTATGCTTCTCGACTCCTCAGAGTAGAGAAAGGGGTGTCTGCCTTGATGGATTGTCCGACAGATGGCAACATGGGCCTCCACTAGGTGAGGCATTAGACTACCTAGCGCTTAAACTGCTGGGCCCCAAAAGCCCATATCTCCATGTGGGAGATCTTGGGTAATGGAAATGGACGAACCTGATGCGGTCTGGGGAAACAAGACACATGACCGAGCCGGACTTCTGTAAGGGTGGTTCGGGGGGACCGTCGAAAGGTGTACCCTCTGGGATCCTGTACTACCCAGGCGGTCAGACCGGAAAACCCACAAATGCCATGGAAATTAGGTAGTACTACAGACGACCAGGTTAGCCCCACAGTATGGTTATCTGCTGTGACTGGTCTGGGTTGGATTAGTAGTGGTGGTGATTGCCTATATGCTAGGCAGACCTGGAGGGGACACTTCCTCTGAGAAAGGCTGACGAGTTGGCTGCGAAAGTGTCCGGGAGCGGGCTCGGTGAGTCTGTTAGGGGTAAGATGGGTCCCGACTCAAACCAAGAGGTGACTGAGCTGAGGATCTCAATAGGGGGGCAGGTAAGTGGGCAAGAACAAGGGATGGGTGGCCCTTGGCTCTCTCGCTAGCTTCTGTCTTCCTTTGGAAGGTGGATGAAGGTGCAGATCAGTGTTCCGTTAAAGGGTTTGGGCGGTTCCACCTGACTGTTAGCTTAAGTCCACTGCGTGACAGAGCATGATCTCTCTCCTCGCCCATAGGGGCCGGGCGCCGGGATGGCTTCGGCTAAGAGGCACTGTTAATGAAGATAGCCACAGGTAAAACTGAGAATAATATTGTATGTACACGCGACCAGTAATTATTTTTGGGATTGCGTGAGAAAAATATGCGGCCAACCCCTTAATGTAAATAATCCGTTCCTTAGGCATAATAATGTCATTATTGATACTGATGACATTTGGAATTTACTGGGACAGGCCTTTTATCAGCATTCGAACCGCACCCGATACCCTTCCTCATTTCAGACTCTAAAGGACCGCTGTAAGGTGCAGGGTATCAGAGTTGAGACACCCTGTTGGGAAGGGAAACATCCAGATTCCCTGTTAAATTATACAGACTAATTAATTTATTTTTCCTTGCAAGTGGCAGGTTTTGAATCATTGCTGGCTCCTCATCTCACCACTTCTCTTTCTGATCAGGGAGAGGCTGAGGGTAGCTGACCGAGTTGGGGTACATGTTATCTTCCTGTGGACACCTGGGTTTGTCGACCTTCAAGACAATACTATGGCAGATGTGACAGCGAAGGAAGCATGCAACCTTCCACATCGTGTGACCTTCGTGTTCCTTTGCATGATGGGCTACATGCGGTCCGTACTTTTGTCTGGGACTTTTGGCAGTGTGAATGGCATGCCATCCCTCTCAAAAACTTCGGGCCCTTACAGACTTGGCTGTCCCTAAGCATTCCACTTTATTATAGGCCATTCACGATAAAGGGAGTACTACATAATGTTTTCTTTGGGCCATTTTCAGTCATCTTTACTATTTTTTTATTAGAAAACTTCCATGTAACTAAAAACCAGAGTAAACATTTCGACACCCTCAAGAGTTAACTTCTGTTGGCGCAATTAAAGATGTTTCTAATTAATTACGAGTTCTTCTGAGCTCTCAGTTTATAGTGAATAGCCTGCAACACAGCAGGAAGATGTTCGCACTAGTCTTCGGATTGGTCACACTCGCGCTACGCACAGGCACTTTGTGCTAAACCCTCTCCTATTTGTGATGTCTGTGACACTCCATTGACTGTGAAGCACATTCTGCTGGATTGTGCAGATATGACCAGGCCCGTCGTACTTTTAACATTGCTGATGACCTGGTGCTTTTGTGTGTGGATAATTCGCCTGTGAACGACTTGCTGTCCTTTTGTATGTGCCACGGCCCTTTTTTAACAAGTTGTGATTTGTTTTTATGTTGTGTGTTTTGCTCGTGGGTTATAATTCGTATATGTGTATGCATGTACTACTCTGTTGATATGTGTGTGTATATATATGTGTATGTTTATGCATATGGAGGCATAAAAAATTTTTTATGACTCCTATGGAGTACTACTTTTTTCTTTGTTTTATTTGCATATTCTTCCTGTTGAAGTTTTAGCGCTTATTTTATTATATTCAATCTATGGCACTGATGCCCAACTGTCGAACGCCCCCACAATAAAAATCAGTCAAGCAATTATTCAGTCAAACCATAATTTTTATCTATTGGATCATATTCTACCTCACTTTCGTCGTTTTATAGTGCAATATTTGTACTCTTACTATGGTTCTCATTTGCTTTCATTTTACTTTCAGCTCCCTTCATTATTTCAACAACTTCCTCTGTAGTAAATACCTCAGCACCCTTGCGGACCCATTTTCTTGTGGTTTTTTTCTTGGAACTTGTTTAATCTGTTCTAATAATATACCCTCGAATGTTTTTTTGATCAGAATTCTATTTGTTGTTACTGTGGATTCATTGTCTTGAGAAAATTGTCGTAGCCCTACTGATGAAGATGCTTCTGCATGAAAGGTTGAAGTGAGAAGATTTAGCTCAATTTTCTTGATGTGTTGATAAAACAGGTCCTGTAGCTGCATCTGTTTGAGAAATTGATGGTGGCATTTAAGCGACTTTCACTCTAGACACCAATGCTGTAGATTCGTCTGAATGAGATGAACACACATAACATGGCACTTGATAATCATTAAGAGAATTCAACCATCTCGTATATGCATAAGGAGGATACATGTCCTTCAGAGCTACATCGAGACAAAATAACTGTAGTCCCTATTTCTGGAATTCACTTCTTATCTTTTTTTAGTTCAACTCTGTCCATAACTTCGAAATAATAGACGAGAATGTGGCCTTCGGGAAATTTTATAAATGGTGGGTCCTTTAACATTTGACAAGTTCATCTCATTTCATCTTCAGAGGCCAGAGACACAAAGGCCTAAGGGCCGCAAGATATAGCTGCTGTGTGGTGGCAACTATAAGATCACATTTTTTTCCTGTCTTGCTTTCAATACAAGTTCAAGAGGAATATGAGAGCTATGACCATCATAAATCAATACAGGAGGTGTTTTAGGGTGAATATTTCTGACAAAGTTGTTTCTGAAATAGTTCCTAAATGTTTCTCCTTCCATCCAGCTATTTTTAGTGGAGGCATAAGCTAATCCTGGGAACTCTTCCTCGGCTGGTGCCATCCACGTATCCCTCCCATGGAATTTGCGGCCATTAAAACATTGATGTCTTTACAGTAGTTACATGGTGAGATTGAGTATTAGTTACGCCAACTACTTTCATCCTACTGGGGTCTAGGTAGAAACTAATATTGTCTATATTCCAAATCTGAGATGGTGGCAGATTACCAGCCGTATTTTGCAACAAGCCAAATTAGTTGCTGATTGTAAACTGGTCAATGCTTTTCTTTCTGGATGCTTTAACATCTTGTGGCTTCTTTAAGCTAATCCGCCATGTCTTCTTGAACCTAATTCAAAAGTCATACCTTGCACACCTTCCTTAAATGGTGTGGATATGCTATTCACATTTACATATCTCCCTGTACTCTCCAAAAATATTTTTTTTGACAAACTGAACTTCCGTTTTTCAATCGTATTTACAAATTCTGCCTTTTTACTTTCGTCTTCTTAAAAATGCTGTTGGATGCTCAATGTACTTGATTTTGAGTACTTGTCTCCCAAGAACATGCATGTACATCGTTGGTTTGGAATTCCAAATTCCTTAGTTCCCTTGGAAATTGTCAAGACACCCGATTGAACTTGCCCTTTAGCAGTTTGTAAGTCAACTTTTGTATACCCTGGTGGTTTCTTTTTTTCATATGTATATACACACAATATCTGTAAGAAAACAAGAAGTTACCTGCATAACTGATATGCCTACTTTCCTCAAAGTGGGTGCAAATTAACTCTGAAAATTAAAATTGTTTACGTAATTTAGGAATATTAAATTATAATATTGATTTTGATTTTGATGTATGATACATGATATATACTAAATATAAGTCAGCTTGATAAGTAATACGCGAGTAACCAGTTTAATAAATTAGGGAAAAGTTTTTTGAGATGTCTTCCTATAATACAGAAAAATAAAATTGCAGTCCTTCTGAAAATATTAATACAGGTTGAGCGACACACAAATATTAAAGTCAGCTTCGTGTTTAGTATTGTGTACCAAATTTAGTGAAATTCTGATAAATATTTCCTAAAATATGTTATACTTTGCTAAACATATAAATGTTGGCCACCATTTACGAAAATATGAACACAGGATGAGCAAAATACAGAAAAGTCAAGTCTGCGTTTTATGAAATATATGTGTACTACCATGTTTGGTGAAATTAAAAAAAAAACATATTTGCTAAAATATGGAATAAAATGCTAAAAATAGAAAAATGGCCTCATTTTTTTAAATTTTATGCAGGACGAAAGAAATATAAAAAAGTCAAGCCAGCCTTGTATGTAGTATATGTGTACCATGTTTGATATAATTATGATAAATGTATATTTTAACTTCCTTAGGCTAAAAATATGTTGTGAAATAATTTCTTTGAAAATGACATTTTCGAATAAGGTAGGCTAATTAACGAAAATGTTTTTAATATGACGAATGTAACATAACCATGCAGTTAGGTTAGGCCTACTTTACACCAGCACAGGGCGGTTGTACTTGTTTGTGCTGTTCTGTGAAGAAATAACGAGATATGTCTTTGTGTCTTAACGCGATAATTTGCCTACCTACACTCTTATATGTTTACCATAAGTTAATTAAATAAGTACTGAAATTACATTTATTTGTATGCTGCAAATTAACACCATACTGATGCAGATGAACTGTATCACATTTGTTGCAGTTTTTTAAAATTTAAATATAAATATAGAAATAACATAGCTGCTAGCATGGTGTTATGAAATTCTTTGTTTGTGCAGTTTGTAAGCAGTAGAGGATTCAGTTGCTTGATTTACAAGTAATATTAGGAGGGTACCGCAATATGCAGGTTTGATACCTTTATTGTTTTAGTTGCTATACAACAGATATTTACAAGGAATACCGAAAGAAACAATTTGCTCTAAAACATTTTCAAGGAAGTTTGGCAAAACAGGTTTAGAATAAGAAAAACGTTACATTGTTAACTATGGCCTCAGGTGAAAGAACAGAAGTAACACAGCAAATACGGAAAAGTAGGAAATTTACGATGTATAAAAATCATTACATATACTATGTGAGATCAATGAAACACAAAAATATATTGGCCCACTTAAAACACCCGAACCAACCCCACTTGTACGCCCCTTAGCTGTTGGCGGAGAGGGGAGGAATACCGCCTTTATAAATTTAGGTATAAATGTTAAATTATAATAATAAGTAGTGTATAAGGAGACTCAGTGATAGTTATTTTCGATGTAATGAAGGAAAATTAATATGAAAATGAAATAAATGCAGTAATGGCAAGAATTTACTGTCCTCGAAGGGCAGGGCAATTTTGAAAAGTTGGCTCCCGATTGGCCCAAAGAAACCAAAGCCTGCAGGACAAGTGGCGGGGGTTTTGGCACCAAACAGGGGCATCGCGGGGAGTTGAATGGCAGAGGGAGACATAAGAAGATGTGTGAGGACGACAGACCGAGGTGTTACCGCCGGCATTGACTCAAGCATCGTGATGCGGAGTAGATGCAGAGATTTTAGAGACAACTGACGACGGACCGGGGTGTTACCGGCGGGCGTCGATTTGAGCGTCACGACGTTCTAGGGTGCAGTCGAGTCACGAACGGCGAGAGACCTTTAGTGATACCACCAGAATCGATTCGCGTGTCGTGACATTGACCAGTCGTGTGGGCGGAATGTAAACTGAGCTGATAATCCACGCCAGGAGAGGACAGAGATGTACCTGCTATCCGTCAAAAATAGGACTGACAATTTTATTTACTCTCGCAACAACATCACCAATAACAATTAGTAAGACACATAAGGTTACTCAGAGACGTCTGTCGCAACTGTTCACCCTTGGAGTGCTCGATAGTTCCCTATCCCGCTCGAAACATACTTTGCTGGCCCTGACGGGATACACTATGCGATATTGTAGAACTTTTCTGTTGAGGGTAAAATGTATCTTCTTAAAATTTTATTTTTGTGTGGACATCTTGTTTTCCTTCCATGTGGTGTATGTTTACCCTTATACCTGTATAAAAATCTGGGAAGCATAAGAGAGAATCGTCGAGATATCGCCAGATTTCTCTTACTAGCTGCATCTGCAAATCATAGAACGGATGGCAAATGCTCGGTTAGTGCACTGCCTAGAATTATGGGTACTACTATCACCTCTCTAGTGTGGTTTTCGTAGACATCGCTCAGTGGTAGACCATCTAGCCAACTTCGAGACAGCTGTGCAAAATTCCTTTCTCCAGTGGCAACACCTCCCTACTGTGTTTTTTGACCTGGGAAAGGCTTACTACACCACATGGCATCATGAAATCCTTCAGCAGTTGCATGCACGGGGTTTCCGGGGACTTCTCCCTTCTTTTTATCAAGAACGATGTCTCGCAGAACCTTTCGTGTACGTGCCGGAGGCTCGTATTCCCAGGAGTATGTGCAGGATAATGGAGTGCCACAAGATAGAATTTTGAGTGTTACCTTGTTCGCTATTGCGATGAACCGTATTTTGGCGACCGTACGACCCCCTGTGCGGTGTGAACTTTATGTGGACGATTTTATGATATTTTTTCGTTCGTCTTCTTCGTGAGTAATATACAGTTGGAAGTCCTGCAGCTTGCTGATTGGGCTGACAGATGTGGTTTTCGTTTTTCTGCTACAAAAACACTCTTAGTCCACTTTTCTCGTCAACGTGGTATATTTCCCTCTCCCGAGGTGATTCTAAATGAAAACGTTTTACAAGTTAACAATCACGCCAGGTTTTTAGGCCTTCTCTTCGATTCCAAGGTTTCCTGACTGCACTGGTTTTCACACACCAAGGTTCGGAATTCCATGCCTGCGGATGTGTTCCCTATCCAACACCCAGATTCCCCATTGGTAACACACCAGGTGTATGCACGACTCGACCTGTCTGACTTCGCCAAGGCGACCACTCCTGCTTATTTACTAAGGCCTTTTTAGTGATCTTGTGCCGTCGTCGTCTTTTAACAAGTTTAGTTGTTTCTACACAGATGATTCTAAGATGGATACTTGTACTGGATGTGGTTTTGTGGTCGGTCGAGTTATCTGTTTGGACTTTCTCCTCTGTGCAGTAATTTAACTGCAGAGCTGTCTGCTATTTGTAAAGCTCTGGGTTTTATCGGTAGGTGGTTACCACACACGTGTCTGATGTGTTCTGACTCGATGAGTTCCATCCAAACCTTGAGATCTGACTCTTCAGCTCATCCTCTTCTCACGATGATCTGTGGGACGCTGAAAGTGGCTGAGCAGCTCGGGCTATGGGTCGTCTTCCTCTGGACACCTGGCCATATCGTCATTGCGGGAAATGATGCAACTGATACAGCGGCAAAAAATTCGTGCGGCCTCCCACCCTGTGATCTCCAGGTCCCGGCATGGGATATGCTGCAGGCAGTCTGATTACGTGTCTGAAACTCTTGGCAGAAGAGGTGGGACTCTCTCCCTGAAGTCCTGTCAAGTCCTTTGATAAAATGAATTCATAGGGGTGAAATTTTTTTTTTACATAATTGGACATAAACAGTGTAATTTACACTTCAGAGACTTATCTACTTGCGAACACCTGCTACTTCAAATATTATTATATACTTTTAAAAAATAAGGCTCGTTGGGCTTTGGAATAAAATTGATTTTACTGCAATTCTTATTATAGTTTATTCTCTTCCCTCAACAGTAAACACAAATTTTATGTAGCAGTACCTTTTTTATTTCATTTCCATAACCTACTTCAAGTCAGCCATACTTATTAGCAATTATGTACCCTAAATAGACGAAAACACAAACAAAGTTGTAACTGTTTTAATATTTCCCAATGGAAATTTATATATAATTACTCAAAGATTAAAACGTTGAGACCCAACAAGATAATAGGCCCCTATGCAAAAAATTTACCTCATGTGTGAGTAAGTGAGAGACTGTGTGTATGTGTCTGTAAAAGATCCAAATAGGTAAGTAATAAGTAATTTTCGTGTGCCTCATGTCAAAACTGTTGAAAAACTAAAATAGTAATTTTAAATGAACGCAAGCCTCATTCCCAATGTGTGCACAACCTTGCTACACGCGTGAGTACAGTGTAAATAATAGAATTATGTATTGTCTGTCATAATTTACCAGTTGTCCTATGTGTTGGTGTTTCTGATGTTGCACTTCCTACATCTGGACTTGCTGTGGCTGCTGCAGCAACTGATTTATGTAAAGCACGATGCTTCGGTGTTCCGACCGTTTGTTGTGTGTGTGAATTCTACTTATAATGTGCAGAGATCGGATTCTAAAACACAGGAATCATGTGCAAGTACAGTTTATGTATGAAACTTTACAGTTGCAAATAATAAGTACTAATTATTTTTTCTTGGACGTGGTAAAACGTGAAATGCCTCCAATAATTTAAAAGAATTGTGAGATAAGAAAGGTTGAGCACATGTATTAATTTTAATTGTATTATATATACATAATGTAATATATACTTACATATATATGCATATATATGATATAACATATTTCATATGTTATTTTTGTCACTTTTAGTTCGCTTATGCAGGTTTGATGTTTCATAGTATCATACGATAAGAAAAATGTAATTTGAAGCCCCTTTAGGGAGTTGAGGTATTTTTAATATCTGCTAATATACTGGCTACGAGTTTTAAACACAGCAAATTAAATGTTTTATGCAATCATTCATTATGACAATAAAGTGATTTGTCACAGGAATAATAGATCGTTTAGTCTGTTCCAACATAATATCCCTGTCTTCCGCATTCTTTACCCTTATTTTTGTGTTTACACTTGTCTTGGCCAATGATAATTCTACTAACGCCACTTCTTAGTGTTTGTTATTATTCATCATCAGACAACTGAACTGTGTTAAATATTCTTCATTTATTCATGGGCGTATTGTGGTACAGGGTATTAGAGATAACTTTGACACAAAATATTGTTGCTATTTTCCACTCTCTCAAATTATTAAATATGTAAGATCATTAATTTTTTTATTTGTAAGTTAACTTAAATGCTATTTTTGTTGTGAAAAGATGTAAATTATTTTCAATGCAAATTATGACTTTTCCTATACCGGTTTTTGTGCCCATAAACATGAGGACATCTCTATGGCAATTGTTTTCAGCCCAGTTAAATCTTTATCTTATGGCTCATCCTAATATCTCTATATATAAAAAGTAGAGCCCCACCTACATACTCACCCATAAATAAACACAGCCCAAACCTCTGTACTTAAGAGACATGGAAATTTTACGGTGGTGTTCCTTTATGTCATAGGCACCCGACAAGAAAAGTTTTTTTTTTTAATTCGAAAATTATGGTGGTGAAAATGTTGAAATGTGTTTTCAATTAATCCTAGATATCTTACTAACCTAGCGAACAATTATTCTTTCTTGCTTCAAAGTATTGCATAAACAAATGCATATTATGTATATAATTTTTCGAAATTCATAAATGTAGGGTATGAAAAGCCCTCAAATGTGTTTTCAATGAATCTAATTGTAAAAAAGCTGCTGATTTCAATGTGATCTACCGGCTTCTGAAGCTCAAGATGCTTACTGAGACTGGCCAGGAGCCGGATGTTGCACTGGTGAACAGGTTGTGGTTCCAGGGAGCGCAGTTCATGTTGAATGCGTGCTCTTCCATCAGATGTATGTATTGCAGCATGGCGTCCAACGTCCTCAATGCAGTGAACCTGAGCTGCACCATACTCGCCCTGGCCCTGCAGGGACTGAATCTACGTACAAAGCTTACAAGCATGCTGCGCACCATGCGTAGGGTTATCCGTGAGGTTGAGCTCCTGGAATACATGTGGCGGCAACACAGGAGGCACTCGAGCCTGGCCCAACATCACCGCTCTCTGGAGGCGGACGAGTAAGATGGCACCCTTCAGGTAGAGGCCTGTCGTATCCTACCGGACTTGCGAACCCTCAGCAACCTGAGCCAGGGCTCGTGGCGCGGACTGATCTTTGATGCTAGTGACTGGGCCCACCATGCTTATCCACTTCTTGTCCGAGATAGAGTCAGCTTCTTTGAATGGGGCCAGCTCCATGCTGCTGAGCGAAGCAATCTGGCGGCCAGCATTCCATGCCACCTGTATCCTCAGGATGAACTGGAGAGGCTCGCTACTGGCTCCTGGCGACTCTTAGAAGAACTGAACTGAACACGCAGGTGCTCCAAGTCTGCAACTGCTGCTGCGGGCTGCTCGTTCGTCTGCAGCCTGACGAGACGTCTGGAGGCTGTGACAATACGTCGCTCGGCTACAACAGTGTGCGGTAGGGGTGCCGTGGTGTTCGCATGCGCAGGGGTTGAGGCCACCCCCGTAGGGAGTGAGGTTGACTGCTGCCGTGACAACGGCGGTTGCTTCCACGTCACTCTCCGGGGGTTGAGCTGCTAGACTTGGACATGTCGGGCCTGTAAGCAAAGAATAGCTCCTACTAACTTACTGTACTAATTGGCCTGTCAAACAAAATGTGGAGAACGTTAACCTACCCTACAGACTTCAGCAGATGCCAATTGAGCAATGACACTTAGGTTATCGACAGACTCACCAGAGAACAGGAATCAGAGCATAAGTGCAAGTATCTAGATAGTACCATAAGCCGCAGGAGCTTACTTACAGGTAAAGGACAGAAAGACGTTTGAAGAAAACAATTGTGCAAACAAAACTACGTAAATAACTATATATGGTACAGCAATAATGTTTAAATAAGGAATGATTCATAACCTCAAGTATAGTATATTGAGTCCTACATTTATACACAAATCAAAATTAGCAGGCCTACACACACAGTCTAGTGGCACCAGACTAAGACGTATCGTATTCATTCAAGCTGTAGTACGCATTTTCAATGAAAGAATTTAACAGTCTTTTAAAGTTTAAGAAGTTTTTTCTTCAAGTATGCCTTTAAAATGCCTTGAAAAATTGTTAATTAATTAATTAGCTGTATCATACGGGCTAGTTTCATATTTCTTAGTTCTGCAGGAAACAGAATGTATAGATGTTTTATGACAGGGATAATGCGAATGTAGATCGTGGTTTGTAATGAAGGATATGTTGTTGTGGCCAAAAAGAATTGAATGATAGATGTACAAAATGGGTAGAGTAAGAATTCTTAGATTTTTTAAGTGGGGTTTACAGGAGGAAGGAACTTTTATGTATGCTGTAATACATAAAATTTTTGTTTGCATTTCGAATATGCCTAGATTTATTCCAGTTTTATTCTCTGGTATGCAAAATGTAACAAACTGTATATGTTATGCAGTTGCCTATATTTTTCTGTACAATTTTCCATTACCATGCTATCAGCTATATAGTTCTGTCTGACACGAAGATACTTCTCTGATTAGTTATATGGCTTAGGCTATTGTAACCATCTGTGGAAAAGTTCTGTTCCGGATTCTCGCATTTTAGAAAAAGGTTTTGACAGGCAGAAGAATCGAGCTTCTGAGTGAGTATTTTACTTACATGGTAATGTAAAGATCTGACATTGTACAGTATTTAATTGTAAAATAATAGATACATGTATTTTTGTCTAATTTTGGTGCTAAGAGATCACTAAAATTACGAAGTTTTGTAATGTCGCTTTTTTACCTATGGCATTGTACTTTACCAGTATAAAAATCAAATGTGTAACAATTGAAAGAAATAGGGCTATATTAAGTTCCGTTTTAGACAGGTTTATTACAGTTGTTGTCAAATACTATAGGTTATTTATAGTAAACATGATGCAATTACTAGAGAAACCGTTTAGAATAGCATTGCTTGAAGAACAATAACTGTGAGGCGTAAATAATATAATTCCGAAATTTATTTAACAATTCTTTGATCGCTTATCATGTGCATCTTATACTTGACGGCTATTTGCGCAAGATTTACCGGGCAGATTGTAGGTAAACACATTTGTTATGGAAAATTCCCATGTGTGTTAAGCTAGAGAACAGAAAATAATTAAAGAAACCGTTCAGTACTTACAATTGTGTGCAAAATCTTTCCACAAATCACAGACGATGGCTTAAAAAACACATTTCAGGTCGGCAGAAATAATACTACTACCAGAACAACCGTTGTTTTGCCACTCAACTCAACGTAGTTCCGCAATAACCTACAAGATTTCTCTATAGTTTCTTCACTTACATGGGTGTACTGTCTCGTGCAAGAGTGTTAAGAGGTGTGGGCTGCGCTCTTTAAGGTAATGGTAAATACCGTAAACTAAGACAAATAAGTTTTATTGTGATTTTTTCTCTGTTTTTTGGGGAGGGGCGATCGCCCCTATAGCCCCCTCCTTGGATCCGTCCTTGTGCTGAGGAAGTTCTTAGTAGGTACAGCCCTCTATCCTGAAGTATCTGGGCAGCTTGCTGGACAAACGTACTGTTATGATTACTAACAGCATCATCTGGAGGACGGGCTAGCGACGACTGCCATGAACTGGACTGCAATGGTAAATGAATTACATTTTCCTTAAGAAAATGTCTATTCTTGGATGAAGTATCTGGTTAAGTGCTCATTTTACAGGCAGTTCCAGACAGTGGGACATACAGTGAACAGCAACTATATTTGGTTGCAGTTTTTCTTTCAGTTTAACCTGAACACCGTTACGTAAGCCTCGCATTAGAGCTGTACCATCACTGGAAAAGCCTATAAGTGTTTCTTCACTTCGGCACGCTCGTAATAATATTATTAATATAAAACTGACAATGCAATCAAATATCTGGGTAGAATGAGGCCAGTCTACATGCTTTACTCCTATAAAGTCAGTACGGATCACCCCGTCAAGTGTGTAGATCACATACGCAGTGACCTTCTCTAACACAGAACTTTCAGTTGACTCATCACACGTTATAGAAAAATAATTTGCACTTTTCAAATTATATTCTAACCATCTACATTCAACTGTAGCAATGGAAGTGTTTGCTGGAATAAAGGCCTTAGTAAGAAAATTGCATTGTGAGATTATTTATTTTATATATTATATAGTACTACTTCATTAATATGTTTTGGAGAACTTTGTTTCTATTTTTAATTTCAGTTTTCTCTCACATTATTTTCTCTTGATACCAATAAGTAATATATATTTACATTATACAAATTAATAGTAGTTACTATACACACAGTCAAAGATAAAACAGAAATTATTATAGCATAATGGTATCAGCACAGGTGTAGACAAAAATTCATAACTTTGTGAAGAATTTAGATATCGGTAGAAAAGTTTGTAGGTGTCTTCTATGGACATAATCGAACCAGATAAATTGTTTGATTGAAAAGAGGCCGTAGTTTTATGCCAGCCAACTATAGCAATTGCACTCATAAACTCTTTACATTTCTTGTCTGTAATATATGTATTGCCCACATCCAAGCCTTTAATTTTGTCAAAGTGAACATTGCCAAACAAAGTCAGAAAATGTTCGCCCATGTCTTGCCAGTGCATGAGCGGTGCGAAAAAGTAACTGCGTTTCCGCCAATGCCACTTTATTTACGCTCAGCAGAGCTTTTTGTGCCTGAGATGTTCCTGGTGTAGCCATCTGTACATTGTGAAGGTCTTGACATTGCCGGCAACGGCTTGCAGCATATGATTTCAAATGTTTTTTTATGAAAACTTGAAGATCTTTTTATCAGTGTTGACTCAAACTATATTTTGGGATACATTTCACAGACTTAGCAGTAAAAATTTTTTCTGGTCCTTATTAAACAGAAACCATTGAAATTCAATATACCAGTTCTGAATAAACTCTCGTGACCGCACTTGTTTGTCGTAGTGACCGTCACTAATATTTTTTCGTCGTCTGTTTTCTAACTTGTTTTCTGGTGGCTTTGAAGCGCCATTAAAAAATCGCCACATATTGATGGAAAATCAGTCTGAAGTAGCCGGTATTGGGCGAACATGTGACGCATACAGTTTACCCACAAATGACTATAGTATTTTGAAAAATTACATATTTGAAAACGTCTAAGTGTACTGATGTAAATAAACAGCTCAGTTGCCGCTAAACGCAAATAAACAATACCATATTTATCACTGACCGACTCAAATAAATAGGAAAAAGAGCTAACCTTGGAAACGGAGATGGTACACCCAACAGATACAAAGTTAGACTTTTTTTTTTCTAAAAATATCCAATAACCTACATTCCAAGTTCGAAAAAGTCAAACAAAAGATGTTAGTGGAAAAACCAAACACTGAATGGCCACTTGCGTTTCACTTACGTCCAGCGCAAAAATAATTACAAACAGCCATCATGACGGCGCTAAATAAAAACTGGCGCGGGCTATATATCACAGAGCTTTCTGCTTAACCATTACGGAACATGAATACTGCGCGGAAAATAAAAAGTCAAAAATAATTTGTGATTAATAGTATTGACGGTAGCCTCTGTAAAACGCTACAATTATATACAATACCGATTGGTAAATTTTCAGGCCTGTTAGATTAAGTTGGCTGTATTGCTGATTACACAGAGGTTTAAAAATGGTTTCACCTACAGTGTTTATATTTACGTGACAATAAAAGGCTTATAACTAGGTTAATACTTCTGTTGAGGTTTGTTGTATTTATCAATTGCAAATTAAATTTAGGTACCAAGAAATTTTAAACAAATACCACCTTCTTTGAAAATTTGAGGTTAAGAGGGCGTGGTACATAATTCAACTCTAGAAGCATTAATCTATAACTGTAGGTTTCTTTAAAACTATTGTCTAGGATTGCTATTGTTTACTTTTCGAAAATTGGTTTAATCAGTGTTTAAAAAAAAAATTGTTTCCAGTGTTACGAACTTCTGAGGCACAATCTCTGACGCCGGAACCTCGTGCATTTATCTGTGGCGCAAGAGACCAGGCGTTACGAATTAGTAATTCTGGATAAATATTTACTTATAAAGTTGGCAAATACCATTATCTAGGATTGTCATTGAGTATGTTATCCATGTTGGCTTCGAAATAAGCGAAGAAATCAATTGAAGTTTTTAGCGTTTATTTATCTACCATGCACTCTTAAACAGTTATGAAGGCGTCTTGTCCGCCTGGACAGGCATATTTGATTCGGTGCCTGTCGGAACGGATATTTGCCTGTTTCGGACAGCTGGAAGGCGTTAAAGTCGAACCCTGCTGAAGACACTCCTTAACTCAGTTATCTTAAAAGTTAATGTACATTTTAATTTTAAACACATTTTCCTTTTACAGTTCGCATTTACATTCACTTGAAATATACAAAAAAATAACAATTCACTGCAAATTCTCGAAAATTTGGGATATACTCCACAGTAATTTCCTGAGAAGGCACAGGATGTGTGCAATGTTGAAAGGCGAGAATTTTATAGTCCCGTGAAGAACTTGGAAGCGGGGTTGGGGTTGTTGTTGCATACTTGTAGCACTCGAGGAAATGTTTTGCCTATATTCATGTGCTAGTCTCTCGCTAGTAACATATACCTGAAAATGTCTGTAGCCGAAGAGCTCTTTCTACATTCCTGCTGTTCAACTGTACAGCCAAACTTCAGGCTCGTAAATCAATTCCGATTCTTTTTTTCGAAGCTGAAGAAATTTTCTCCAACTTCTAAATGGCGTCTGAAATAAAAGTTGATGGTGTAGATTTCTGCTTCTTGCGTGCAGAATGTGCTAGTAAGTCATTTGAACTGTCAGTGACATCATCACATTCGGCACTCTTTAAAAGTTCAGACTGATCACTATTACAGGTCTTTACTGTGCCGGATGTTCCTACATGACTCCCTTCCACACTCTACTGAAAGAACTAATATTGTACATCCTAGTGTGCAATAATTGTAGCAGGCATGTTATTTGTTAATTATATGGTTTGCCATGTCCATAATACTGTAACCCACTATTAACGACACATTACAAACTTTTTTTATATGCCAACGACTGAGGAATGTTGGAGAGAAATCGAAATTGTATTTGGAGAAAAATTGAATTTTTCTGGGTGCATAGGGACGATTGGTGGCAACCATGTTGTCATTCGTGCGCTATGTTCAGTGGCAGTGAGTACTTCAACTGCAAAAGTACATTCAGCATAATATTGCTTTCTGAAGGAGACATTTGTGCACAGGGAAGACATTCCGATGAAGATGTATTCGAAAGAAGTTTTTCAAAGAATGTATTAATAGTAAAGAACAGAGTATACCTGAAAACACTGTGTTCGTTGATGATGAAATATTTCTGCTAAGACCCTGTTTAATGATGCAATATCCGAGAAGAGATGTCGAAATTGCAAAATTTTTAATTGTATGTTGTCGAGAGCTGGAAGGGTGGTGGAAAATGTGTTCAGTGTGCTTGTTTTTAGATACAGAATATTTTTGAAACATTGCTTCTAGTGTTCAAACTGCCTTGCTGATAGTGCGGGCTGCCTGTGACATACGTAACTGGCTGCAACATGACTGATTATTTTGTGCATGGTTTGACCGATAGAGAATGTAGAAAAGTGGTATTTTGACACAAATTTCATAGAGAGCAAAACGAACCACTGGCTTTAATAGTCCACGGCCTTGTCTGCCAAGGTTTCCAGAGTGCATCGTACAGGAACAGAGAGATATACTGTGAGTATTTAATTAGAATGATGCAGGACCTTGGCAAGATACAACGGTGCAATGAAAACCATCTCAAAAAAGTGAAAATGAACTCTATTAATATTTGAAACTTTATTGCAGTAACAGCAATTGTAAAACCAAATGTTTTTTTTTAATAATTAATTGTGTTATATCGTCTCTTATCAAGCTTAAGGTCCGACATCACATTTTACAAACTTTCGAGAAGAAAAAATAACTGTTCAGAAATTCAATTAATAACAATTTTCAAATACGCATGGTTAATATTGTAACCAAAATTCCAGGTAACTATTCAGTATTTGGTTTCCCTCTAGCTTAAGGGTCAGTAAATAGGTTTATAAACAAATATTAAAATTGAGACTGTAGCCATTTTTTGGCACACAGCGATTTTGAACTAGAATCGTTTGCCCTTCTGACACGACACAGGTGTAACATGTGCCCTTCTGCCAGGTTTTATGATTATTGTGATCACACCTAAAGTAATAAAATGTAATGTAGGGTTACAACAATAATAACCGTAGTCACGAATATATTACATTTCGGCATATTTGCACAAGATGTACCATCATTGGCAAATATAATATTTTTAAAATAGCGCTAACTTACAAGAAGTTTCACATTTAACCTGATTACAACACTGAAAATACATAACACATATAACTCTTCAAAATAAAATTATATCACGTTTGTTACACAAAAATTCTTCATTTGCATATGTAACTAAACATGTAATTGCATAATATGTTTAACAGTTGAGAATAAAATGTTATCATAGTTGTCGCATTGCATAAGTAACTTAACTGATCATGGAGTTATCTAACGTGTACAACCTTTCAAAATAAAAGTGTTATTAGAGTTGGTACACTTTTAATTTGCATAAGTTACAGAACCTGAAATCACATAACATGTATAACCATTTAAAACAGGAATGTTATCACATTTATTACACTATTGTTATAATTGCCTACGTAATTGAATGTGGAATCACATTACATGAATAGCCCTTCAAAATATTAATGTTATCACTCTTGTTACACAATAGTTTTTTATTTTGATAAGTAATAATTATAATTATTGTTTATGGAATTAACAACCATATTTACTCAGACTCCTCCCTCCTCTTCTGTTTCTGATAGTTGGTCCGAAATATTTGGCATTGCTAGAAGTTTCATATACTCATCTTTGTATCGAGGTCGAATCACTCCTGATATGCACAAGTTACACAAATATCTGTACGCATAAGCTATTGCAAGATTCTTATAATAGAGAGCGGGAAGCATCAGCATTGCAGGATGACCTCATCTCTTCGTTTGTATCACCTGCTTTTCTAAACGTTCATGGTACAAACTTGCTTTGAAGATTATTCAAACATGCAAAAATAATATAATTGTTAGGTACTCAACTATCTTTAGTTTACATCACTGTTTAGATCTCAACAATGCTTAATTTATAATATATAATTTCATAGTCGTTCAATTTTGAGGTATGCATTCATAACAATGCAACACACAACTTCAGCGATTCAAAGATTTCAGGCTCGCCAACAATTACTAGAAGGAAGTATTGTTTAATACATTTCCACATAGATATATGTAGTCCTGGAAAGAGATACCTCATTCATAATTATATGATTACCATAACATCTTATTTCTGAATCCATCCCTACTTAGAACTCAATGCATTACCAGAATACGACATTGGTCCTTATGGCAGCAAATATTGTAGAATGTTGGCCTTGAGGTAGGTATTGATAACAAAGCAACGCACGAATTCAGCAATTCAAAGTTAGGTCCATGTTTCTTGAGTAAGATGTTTGCCCTTTGACAAACTGAGCACATAACAGACTACACATCTAACTCAGTTTCGAAAAAATGATGTTGCCCCTTTGGCCTGCTTCCAAAGGGACGATATTCTGCGCTGTCAATAAGAGTAAATGGCTGTATGGAATATTGATCGGAGTGTTCACAATTACTGTAGATAATTAACAGTCTTACCGCACAAGAGCTCAATTAGTTACCACCACCTGGTCGGGTACATACACAACCTGAAAACACTGACAGGAAATACATCAACATATGAAGTAACAACACACAAAGGAATTCTGTTACAATTATGTTCATTTAATTACTGTAGAAAACTAACTTCAGAGGCAAGACAAATTACTAAAAAATGTCACCAAAATATTATTAAAGTATGCCCAGTGTTGTTGCGGGGTAGAATACCACCACAGCCTACCTGTGTTTGTCGTAAGAGGCGACTAATCGGGGTGCGGATGTGACCTGAAAATTGTACGGATCATCATTTCATTTTTCTTCCTTCAACTTCTACTTTCTCATCGCCCTTTCTCTTTCCATCTCACCAGGTCCCATCGTATCTTCCTTCTCTTTATCATCGTCTGAGGCCAGGGCGGTGTTCTTCCTAATGAGATTCTATCCTCGCTCATGAGAGCTGCCTCCGAATTGTGTGACCCTACGGGGTGTCTTCCTTAGTGAGGTTTAGCGAACCGTTCTCACTGGCCCAGCAGGCAAATCTAGGTGTGGAGCCCGTATCCACGTACATGTACACACGTGTAGTACCACCTGATGCTGTCCTAGCGAGAGGGGTTGTCAAGGACGATCTACCCTTGCACCCAAATTCGCTAGGACGGCGTGTTACCGCTGTACGGAGAAGGCTGGTGTAATCGACCACAAGTCCCCTGAAATGGCACCAAAAGGTATTCTCTAAAGTGGGGAACCTGGGATGTTTACCCAGGTTGGGGAATAAAGCTGGCCTCGCTCAGGATGTACTATTTGTCCCTGATTTGCCCTGGTGTACACTTCGGTGTTATACTACGGCAGTAATTTGCAGTGAATAGCTGCGAAGGGTAGCTGCTCCTCTGTACTACTTAGGTCTGTGGGAGGTAGATCCCCCTCCCAAAAGCACAAACCACGAGGTGTTTGAACTTCTGGCTTCTATTTTTCTCGCTCCCTCTGAATGGCTGGTTGAATCCGACAGTTCTCAGTAGGGGGGCATTCATAATGGCTTCTAAGGCACTCCAAAGGGTGGCTCCCTCAACAGCCGCAACAAAAGACAGCACAGTGATAATGGTCTTGATTCGATTGACGATTTCGATTTCACTCATGAAAATAAGTTGCTGACTCATATTTTTTAGTGGTAAAATGTCTTGAAGAGTGCACCTTCGAGAAAGTGTCGGCCTTTGAACTTAAAAAAGTAATCGATGGTGCTTTGTTCCTGACATTCGGTGTTCCAGTCTTACCAGCAACTCTGAATATTGGTTACCTGAACGCTCGTGTAAAACAGTTAATTCCTTCCCCACTCCGCTGCTACAACTGTCAGAAGTACAGCCATTCGTCGGCCAATTGCAAATCATCAGCATTATGCCCAAAATGGGCCGAACCCATTCACCCCGAAAAAGAGAAGTGTATCAAATCATTGGCATGTGTTAACTGTCTAGGTAACCACATGGTGTGGTCAAAGGAATGCCCTGTTTTGCAAGAGGAGCGGAGTATAAAGGCGATAAGAAGAACTGAAAAAATTTCCAATTGGTGAAGCACGGAAAAGGTTAAAATTCCAACAATGGTTTCAGTCTACTGTTACTTACAATACTGTCGCCAATTCTCAACTACCGACGAAGGATACGTGTACCCAGAGTGTCGATGTGGCTACACAGACAGAGGATTCTGTCGTTGCACATGAGCTACAAAAGGTCCCGACCATTCTGACCACGACAGGCTTGCCACAGTGGAGCCCCAACTTGAAAACTCCTATTTAACCTGCTTCTGTATAACTTCGCCAAAAAGCTCCACTAAAACGTAATAATTATTGTGATACGTCATCGTCTCAGGAGAGTTCTGTCAAGTCAGCTACACCTTCGGGTATTTCTACTGCTCTGTCTATGGACAGTAAGACTGCTATAATTTCACCACCTCGTAAACCTGCCCCTGAGGTGTCAGAGATATATATAGTGGTGGATTATCCTCGTGGTGGCAATGATGGCTCGGAATTCTTCAAATCTGTTTTAAGTAGACATAAGGGGGAAATAAAGATTTATGGACTACCCTCTCTTTCTCATTTTATTCATGTCCCTTATTCAATGGAATTGCCGAGGTTACTTCAGCTGCCGTGCAGAACTAAGCCAACTGATTGTATCACTTACCCCATCGATCATTTACCTTCAAGAAACACATTTCCGGCCAACAACTGATGTCACTTTACGAGGCTACACATTCTACCGCGAAGATTATGCAGCTATTGATCGGGCATGCGGTGCTGTGTGTGTCAATGGTCAGTGATGGAATCTATCATGAAGCTGTGGCTCTTACTACGAGACTGCAAGCAGTAGCATTAAAGGTTTTCCTCGTCACATTATTAACTATTTGTTGCATGTACATACCTCCAACACAAAGTTTTCGCCTCGTCGATTTAGATAATTTGATATCCCAGCTCCCACCTCCTTTCCTTCTTGTGGGTGATTTAAATGCTCATAACGAGCTGTGGGGATCTTCTTTTCGGGATGGCAGAGGTCGTGTAGTTGAGTCTTTGCTTACCAATACTAATTTGCCCTTCTTGAAAAAATGGCTCTCATACTAGCACCACTACGTGTATCGACTTGACCTTTTGCAGCCCAGCTCTGGTCACCCACTTAAATTGGGGCGTCTACCCTGATCTTTGTGGTAGTGACCATTTTCCAGTAATTTATACTGTCTCTCTCATGCTACCCTGTCTGTTCCCAATCGTTCGGTGATTAATAGGGCAAACTGGGAAAGTTACAGACAGTCACTTCACTTTACTGAGGAACTTTCTCGTAAAGTGGATGTGGCTGTCTCGTCCTTCGTTGCAGCAGAGTTTGCCATCCCGAAGTCATCTTCTCGTCGGTGTCGTCATGTGCCCTGGTGGAATGATGAGTGTAACGATGCAATTTGTGCCCGACGAATTGCACTTCGAAGGTTTACGGTTAATCCCACTCAGGCGATCTTAGAACTGTTTCGCATCACCAGGGCACGGACTAGGCGAGTTATACAGGACAGCAAACGGACGTCTTGGAGGACATTTCTGTCAATTCTTACTGTACACGCAACCAATAAATATGTTTGGGATAATGTGATAAAGATATTCGGCCAACCCCTTAGTATAAAGATTCCCTTCCTTCGACATAATATTGTCACTACAGATGCCTAAGAAATTTGCAACCTACTGGGACAGACATTTTATCAGTATTCAAGCAGCGAACTATACCCAACGTCGTTTCAGGCCCTAAATGCTCGCTGTGAGGGGCAGGGTGTCGACTTCGGTATTTCGCAGGGGAAAGACTATTATCAGCCATACTCTCTTGGTGAACTCGAGAGATCCCTCTCCAACTCGAAAAACATTTCTGCTGGCCCAGATGGTATACATTGTGTAATGCTTCAAAACCTGCCACTTGAAGGGAAAAATAAATTACATAATCTTTATAATTTTATCTGGGAATCCGGATGCTTCCTTTCCCAATGGGGTATCTCTACCCTGATACCTGTTTTAAAGCCTGGGAAGGATAAGGGGGATGTGTCCAGTTATCGGCCGATTTCTCTGACTAGCTGTCTCTGCAAAACAATGGAGATAATGATAAATGCTCGGCTAATGTACTGAGTCTTGAGGTCTTCTATCAACTCTCAATATGGGTTTTGCCGACACCGTTCAGCCGTAGACCATCTTGTCGGTTTAGAGACAGCTATTCAAAATTCCTTCATACAGCGATAACACATCCTTGCAGTCTTTTTCGACTTAGAGTAAGCCTATGACACCTGGCGTCGTGGTTTCCTACCAATTAAACGCATGGTGTTTTCGTGGACAACTCTATAATTTATTAATAATTTTATGTATCGCAGAACTTTCCATGTTCGAAATGAAGTAACATATTCGCACGATTTCGTTCAGGAAAATCGTTTGCCTCAGGGTAGTTTTTTTAGTCCTATACTATTTGCTGTAGATATCAACAACATTGTATCTGTTGTCTGTTCCCCTGTGCGATGTACACTTTATGTGGATGAATTTATGATATATTGCCGCTCATCCACCCTGTGTACTGCAGAGCGTCAGATCCAGCTGGCTGTCCACCGGCTTGCTGATTGGGCTGACGGTTACGGATTTCGCTTCTCAGCTGCAAGAACGCAGGTAGTGCACTTTAGTCGTATTCGTGGCATATTACCATATCCTGAAGTAATTTTACATAGGCTACTTTGCCTGTTTGTGACCATGTGACGTTTTTAGGCCTTGTCTTTGATTCCAAGCTTTCTTGGAGGGATCCTGTGAAACGACTTAAGTCTCCGTGTTTGCGGGATATCGCACTCTTGAAAATGCATAGTGGTCGGACTTGGTCTTCAGACAGGGAAACGTTGCTCCACCTCTACAGATCTCTAATTCGAAGTAAGCTTGATTATGATAGTCAATCCTGGTCTTTAGCACGCCTATCTGTGCTGAAGATGTTGGACTCGGGGTACCATGCTGGTATCCGCATTGCGACTAGTGCTTTTCGCACAAGCCCAGCCGTGAGTCTCTGTGCGGAGGCTGGTTAACCACCACTACACTATCGGCGCGAACAGCTTCTCCAGTACGGGTTGCGAGTAATGTCTAGCCCATTCAACATACTGAATGATGCCTTTCACCGCCCCCCTCCCATATGTACACCTGTATGACGCCAAATCTCGAGCCACCAATCCTGCGTGTGATCGTTTCTTGCACTCCCATACTCGGAGTACTCAGAACCACCATGGGCGATGCGATTACGAAGCCGACCACTCCCGCTCACATTTACCAAGGCATTTTTAACGATTTTTTGTCGTCCAATTTGAAGGATTTTACCTGCTTTTACACCGACGGCTCCAAAACTGATACCTCTATAGCGTGTGTCTTCATTGTAGGTGCAGGCAGGTATCTATTTGGACTACATCCATCGTGCAGTATTTTAACGCCAGAGCTTTACACTAATTTCAAAGCTGTGTGTTTTATTGGTAGGGTGTCCTTTCGCAAGTGTCTGGTGTGTTCCGATTCGATGGGTGCTTTATATGATTTGCTAATTGGTTCTTCAGTTCACCCCCTTCTCGCCATGATAAGGGAGAGGCTGAGGGTGGCTAACCATGTTGGGGTCCAGGTCTTCTTCCTGTGGACGCGTGGCCATGTCGGTATTCCCGGCAAAGATGTGGCAGACGCGGCAGCGAAGGAAGCATGCAGCCTTCCACCCTGTGACCTTTTTGTTCCTTTGTGTAATGTGTTGCATGCTGTCCGCACTTTTGTCTGGGATTCCTGGCAGAGGGAATGGGAATGCCATCCCTCTGAAAAACAAACTTCGGGCGCTTACTGACTCGGCTGTCCTCAAGTGTCCCACTTTACTAACAAGACAGGAGGATGTCCTTCTGACACGTCTTCGGATCGGTCACACTCGCGCTACGAACACGCACTTGCTTTGTTCTGAACCCCCTCCTAATTGTCCTGTCTGTGACACTCCATTGACTATGAAGTACATTCTGTTGGAATGCCACAGATATGGCCAGGCCCGTCGTACTTTTAATCTTGCTGATGACCTCAGAGTAATCTTGCATGTGGAGAGGTCGTCTGTGAGCGGCTTGCTTCCCTTTTTACGTGCGACGGGTTTTTTTAGTCTGTTGTGAATTGTCACATTCTGTGTTGTGTTTGTTATTTTGTACGTTTTTCAATGCCTTTTAATTTGTTAATGTGCTATCGACACATTTTTTCTGTCCTAACTTCTGGGGAGTTAGTGTATTTTGTTTGACTTCGTGAATTTGTTGTTGATTGTGTATTGCCTCCTATGGAGGCTTTGTTTTCGTTTTTTCATGTGCTATCAGTTGGTGCTAATGACCCATGTGTCGTACGCCCTCTTCCACACACTCATTCAATATTATTAAAGTAATTTCAATAAATCTGAATTAATTTTTTTATTTTACCAGTGTTTACCAATAAAATCAAACTTTAATAACTTAAACAGCCAGTCTTACATAAAGTATTTCAAATTAATAATTTAATATTAACAAAAAAGTAGGCCAAATAATATGTAATATGTTCAATGTACACCAACATAGTTATTAAAATTTATGCTTGCAACCTTGTTAAAAATATTATATATTTTGTAATGAAATTTTTGGTGTGGAAATTCTAACTCTCGGGGTTTTAATAGCAGTTATAAAATGTTTAATAGCTCTTTAGAAATGTATAATTTTTTAGATCTAAAATTACGTGCGATTTATTATTAAATGTCAGTGTTGTATGGTGGCACTATAGCTACATAAGGATTAGACTTAGCTGACATTGGTACACGACGTCTTCAAACTGAAGTTCTGGACGTTCTTGTATATTATTAGTATGCCTCCAGGCATACCGGAGTCCTGTAGGAGCGCTTCCGGGGTCTAACCTAACGACCCACGGATCGGTGCATTTAAAGTATTTGCACTCGCGTCACTCGTTACGATTCGCCGGCGTCTACCTAAATCAAACGTTCTCGGCCACCATGTCCAGGCCATTTTCCTGGCGCAAAGCATTCCTAGCCCATGTCTTCGCATTAGCGACCTGGACGATCAAATCGGAAACACAAACCTACGCTACGAGATTTCCATTATCGCTCAGAACATTACAAATTTCAATCAGCGAATCGAGGTCGTTAATATACTTCAAATTACCGCGCTGAGATCTGTTGCTATGGTTACAAAATCGACAGCCTCAGAAAATGAGAAAGTGGCATACAAAAATAGGTCTGTCTTCAGACAATCGAATAATAGACTTGTGAAAATTTGTTTATAATCCTATAATATACATAACTATTGAAATTATGATCATCACAAATAAATTAATATTCCTGCACTGGCAATACCAGGGAAATAATAAGTGGTTTAAGTTAGTTTAAATGCACAATGTCACCATTAAATAAACACGACGATAAAGATATGTGACACAGTCATCTTAACATACATTAAAACTTTCACTTTAACGAAGTATATAACTCACCAATAAAGGACCAAAAATTCACTGACAAAGCACCAACAAGCAAGATGGCTGACTGGAAGTTGAACACGCAAAGAGAAAGCAACAATGTTGCCATTAACAGTATTTTATATAAATTAACATAAATGTCCACGGACATGACAGTTTTTCCTTTGACTGACTTTAGTTCTATTGAAAATGATTTAATTTCAAATTCGTAAGTAATTAATCGTGGTCAAATTATTCTTATCATATTAATATTTCAGAAAAATATGTGTTTTCTAATTTACACATTTTTATTTCAAACTTCTTGAGATATTTCACAGACATAAAGTGGGACAGCCCACTGATGTGACATGTCACAGTCTGTGGCATAACTTTTGTTACCAATATTGGCATTCAAAGATTGTTTTCGATGATTTTATTAAATACTTATAACTACATGTGTTGCATTTCAATACAATTACACAGTATTGTAAAACAATTTGATGTTAACATCTGTAAGGACATATAAAGCACTTTATTTTGTGGAGAACTACCCAGCTACGTCATGGACGACCAGCCAATGGGAGCGCAGAGGGCTGGAGCTGTGTGTCTAATGCACACTGAGCCGTGTGGTTTTCTGCTTGTTCTCGTCCTACTGAGTGATAAGTGTAACGCTACTTACTGATGTTTTAAAATTTGTTACAATATTTCCAAGTTTCTCTCGTCATTTATTTTCAAATATTTTAGAGTAAGTATTTCAATTTTTTGGACAATTTTTTAAAGTACTAAAGTACTAGTCGTCTTCAGATATTAGTTTTACCCAACAATATCTTACATGCGTGTTAGTGGAAATGTCGAATACGTTGATTTACTCTACCGGGAATTACCTTCCGACAAGGATTGTGTAATTCTTCTGAGCAATCAGCTTCTGTCAGACCATATTAATGACTTTCTGGATGTGTTCAACAAGTATGCAAAGGATCTGATGCTGTCAGTTGAAAGTATTTTTGCCAGAACAGCACCTTTAGCCGTACATGAAAACCACGTCCGAATGACCTTTAACGCGGATAGAATCAGATCGTGTCGTTACAATATAGTCCATTGTAAAAATAATGTCTTACACATGTACGAGAGTACTAATGAAACGATTCTCTCTAAGCCAGCATAGGACAGTTTATCCTTTCTATATCCTCATGACATCGAGATTGCGTTTCACGCTGTTCAAGAAAATGAGAATACAATTGACTGCGGCGTTTATGCGGCCGCATTTGCCACGTCTCTGATGTATGTACACAATCCAGAGACAGAATCGTACGAAAACACCGATAAGGCAGTGCGGCGGCATCTCTGACAATTATAAGATCAGGAAATCTTTCTCCACTTTTTACGGTTTTCAATTCTCATGCCGGGCAACGAAATCTTTTTCATACGTTTTAAAAATCCCTTCTTGTGTAAAGACTTCTTCAAGCAACAGCGTTGTCGTTTCTGTTATTACGATTCTTTCCAGTATTACATCCAGGTTCGTGTTTCTAAAGATGTTAATGCGCTCCGTCGTGACTGAACAAAAAACAGATGTGGTTAACATAAGGGTATTGAGATCCGACTACTACATTTAAAGCTGCTGTTAATATGCAGGCAAGTCCCATGCAGCGCAGAGTGCTGTATATTTTGCGTTTTCTCAGAATTTTTAAAAAACCTTAACTAGCCCAGAAACGAGTCGAGTGTTGTCAGCTGAGGATGAATAATATGAACTTCGCAACTTGAAAGTCCTGGGAAATAGCGTAGGTCGTAAATACAAAAGCATTGTGGTAGCTATGAGTCTTATGTACCCGACAAATTCGGAGTTATTTCTGACTTTTAATTTGCATTATGCATGAAAAATACGAAAAGAAACGAAAATATATCGACAGTATGTGCATGCAGTTGTATAGACTAAATAGTCTGTCGAAGGTTGTGGCTGTGGTACTACTCTGTCCGTAGAGAAAGTTTCTTCCTTGCCCAACCACATTGCCGAAAATTCGGTAAAATACCCCAACGTTGCAGTCACGCAGCATAGGACTGCCAGTCAGATCGAAAATGTTTTTCAGTCATCAAACCTTTTACTTGAATCTGACCTCCTAAAATTTGTGCTGAGGTCAAGATTTATGCAAAAAAAACTCGCTGATTCCTATTGCCGCTGAAACACCACCGAAATAATATTTTTTCTCTTGACATACAGAGAGTATCTTCATCTGTTTCCCATCAAATGTTGCGTGAAAAGGTCAGTCAGGATGTATTTATGACACGCATTGAACCTGCACTGCAATGTCCATTTACCAGTTGTACATAGATCTAAGGCAAGTTCCACTTTCATAATATACGGTTATTGTAAGCAATCGAAGTGCCAGGCAGATCGAAAAACATTTAAGACTTGTGTTGTTATCGATATCAATCGTGTTACTTTCACCATTACGATTGAAGGTGCTTGTAGTTGCCATATCAGCACAATGTGGAACGCAAACCAGAAACGTAAGTAGGCCTATAGATATAGTTCCTACGAAGGAAGTTTTTCACTGCCAGAAATTATACTACAGCCTGAGACAGCAGGCAGTGTAAGAAAAGAGATTCTTCGTAATTAATTACGGGAATGTATGGTTAAGGATCTACAAAAAAATTGTGTGCTAGAATTTCTAAGTTTTCAGAATAGGAGTAGTCATACTATGTTTGATTATGCATCTTGTATGTATTCGAAAGTTGGGAACAAATGTAAATATTTTAGATTTGATGTGCAGGTTTCCGACGCGAACGTCATCGTATAAGTACGTAGCACTGGCAGTCATTCTGAAAACCGCGACGGTGATTTAATTGCATTCACTTAGTTGTGTGGCATAGAGAGAAAAAGAATTAAGGAAATATTGAAGAAAGACTCTCCTAAACAAGTAATGATGAAACAGATACTTTCCGCATCTAGTAGTGGACTAGAAGGGATAAATTCTAGATGTTTTGAAACAAAATAGGTCAGAAATGGCGAAAGAAAAACGATTTCGACCGTGATGTCGAAGTAGATGTTATTTTGTGTTACCGCAAACAAACTTCCGGCGACGATGCTACTTATATTACACACTTCGGAGTTCCATTCAATGTTTTCTTGATGATTAATATGCAATTGGACATTTTGTTACAATACAATAGAAGTTAAAAAGCCAACAGCTCACTTTGATTTTACAGGTTCTGTGACCAAAGCCACACCATCTGAGAAAAATATTTTTATTGTGCATAGAAGAATTATATTCTTCCTGTTTTTGAGATGCTAACTTGTCAGCATGATTTCCTTAGCATTTCGGTTTTATGGCACATGTCAAGGTCGCAATGAAAAAGTATACACATAGGTGGCCTGTGTTAGGTCGGGTGGTTGTAAACTGGAGTTGGGCATTTATGAAAGGTACTTTGTATGCATGTTATAACATGACTTTAACCATTTCACTTCACGTTTCGATACTTGTACGAAAACTTCAGGAAAAACGAATTACAAAAAGTGACATTTCTATATTCGTGTTGCAACCATTTCTTGAAAATGTCCGTACGTTTACTGCAAAGAATTTCTCAGAAAATACTTGAAAGGTTTCGTATGAATACAATGGCCACACTCATAATGTGTTCCGATTTACCTACCATTAATAAAACTCGTTTTTCGTCAATGACATCTCGAGTAAATGAATCTATAAATGTTTTACTTCTCGTATCGCCTTTCTGCAAGATGAATGTGCGTCAATGGAACTGGACTGTCTAGGTGGTACAGAAACTGAACAAGACATAGGAACCGTGTATTTTGACAACCCATTTTATAAATATTTTGCGAAGGTCTGTGCTGAGGTCGACGAACTCTTGCACTCTGATTACACTGGGCACATGCGGCGAATAAAAAATTATTTCTTCTGTTTTCAATTTGTTGGATGGGATTTAAAATTGTATATTCCTTTTGAACAGTTATGGCCAGGTTTAATCGCAAGCAAAGAAAATATTGGGAAGGCAGATTCAGCAATGCGCCAATAGAAAACTGGTTCGGGGAAATTTAGGGTGACATACGTGGGCATTCATTGCGAGAAAAAATTGGAAGATTTATCGATAAACTACAAGAGTAACTAGTTGCTATTTGTAAGGTACTTGTAGTTAAAGAGCACAGATGACCCGTACGTAGAAGACAGAAGGCATAGATGGGCCTAGTAATTTACGTCTCATTTCGAACGAGCATTTGGTAAAAACAATTAAACAATTTTTACGAATACCAGTTCATGTGTCCCTCTCTGGTTTGCGACGATTCTCAGAATGCAGGAGTTGTGTAAAATACCACCTTTGAGGGTGGAGTTAATACTTGCACTTGTAATTCAGCTGGGAATGTTGTTGTTAACATGGTTACCAATGACACTGAAGTAATGCCCTATGGCTAAAGTGACAATGACACAAATATCGCGTGAAACAATGCCCTTTTATTTAGTTGTAGCGGAGAATGTTGCGGACGGTAGGGAAATTACTGTTTACAAAAAGTATCTGTAGTCAACAGAAAATAAAGATGATGCGAAGTCGGACATTTAAAAACATGTACAATTGGTAGTAGTTTTGCTGAGGGTTGTTCAAATGCTATTGCCGCGGATTATCTAATATATGTGTAGGCCTAATACTGAGGAGGTGAGGGAGTCACAACAAACGGTTAAAGAGCTCAACGAAGCGGTCAGCAGTTGCGACCAACGTCTATTTAACGCACAGCATTTTACCCAAATGACGTCTCCATACTTACAAGACAACTCTGTAGTATGTTAAGATGAGCTCTCTCCAACCGGGGTAGAAGTTACAGACGAAGTACAGTGCTGTAACTTGTCGCCTGCCCTTGCTTCAACTGTTAGTGTCATGTCTCCGCATTCGGAAAGTCCTCAATTGTTTGTATATGAATCCGGAATATTATACCAATTGTGTAGAAAGGAATTTTGGTAGTCTACATTAAAACCGCAGCACAGGTTACACATCACAAATTGTACAATACTTCTTACAGGACTCTTTGCGGAACTAATTGGTTAAATAATTACGTTATAGAAGCTGCAATTATTGCATTGGTGCTAATGTACAACTGCAAATTCGTAACTGTTTTTAGACTTTGACATAACAAAGCAACTTTTTGGAAAAGAGTTCGGTTTTCCACGTCGTAATTCATATGCTCTTGTTATGTTCCAGACTGATAGCATGATATTAATGCCTTACTATCATATAGGTTCTCACTGGACTGTGTGTTGCCCATAATGACAGAAAAGAATTCCAAATCCTCGCTTCTATAGACAATGTTCTGGATAAGAAGTCACTGCTGAAAACCTTCTTAAATTGCATGCGTTTGGCAGACAAGAAAAGCATGACACTTGAAACCATAAAATGGTGATTAAAACCAAGGGCAGAAAATCCTTTGCAGAACGATTCCGCCAGTTATGGTGATTTCGTGATACATAACGCACAGTGCTTACTAGCAACTAAACATTTCGTGGAGGAACTCAATGTTAAAGAGTACAGGCAGTATGTGCAAATAATTTTACTAGAACACTTCGACTGCGTAGTTGATTTTTGTTTGTACTGTAGAAAGATGGACACAGGAAATAATTGGGTAATGTGCGATGCGTGCGACAGCTACTTACTGTCCCATCTTTGTACAAGAACAAAATCAATCTACAACTTGTTAAAAATTGCCAAATTTCTATGGAATTTTGTACAAAACAGCCAAGGTGGGTAAATAAAGACCAAAAAAGGAGGGGAGGAGGATATGCTGACAAATGGTAACAGTCAAAATATAGAATACCCTAGGATTTCAAATAGTCTCCGTTCCGATCATATGATTAGAACTAATGCTAAGGATTTGGCAGAATAAAATGTAATTTTGTTTTCTGTCAAGAGAGGTACACAGAAAAATATTTTAATGAAACTTTTTTTTATTCCGTTAAAGTTTCTAATATATTATAATTGTGAACTAGCAGCAAATATTTTAATACTAAGATTATTTTGACATGCAACAGTTCATTCTAGCAAATTGAAATTATTCTTACAATTGAATTTTTTTTGGCCGAAAGGACATTTACAATGTAATAACTGAAAGGACAGGAAAAGCTTTTCACGTGCGTTTCTATTTTCGCCTTTTTTTCTACACGATATTTTAATTATAACGAAATTTGAGAATAACGCAAACTTTCATTATAACTGGTCAAATTCTCATAAATTCGAGCCTTACATTGAAATAATTATTGTAAAACTTTCTAATGTACTTTAAATAGTGAACACCTGTGACATTTTATTTTGTAATTGTCCAATGCTAATGAAGCCTCCTGACTAAGAGTTCATCTAGGGATTAGTGGGTATATTGGGAAGTAGAGAGGGTTAGTATCTATGTGACAGTTATATAACTATTCATCTTCTTTGATGTGGCTGATCAGTGTACGGAAAGAAGGCCTTGGAAGAAGGATGATAGGAGGGTAGGATAACCAGATGTCTCAGGAAGTTACAAGGCTCCCATTATGTCATCTAAATATATATGTCGTGTGATGAGAAAGCTCGCTAGAGTTAATAAGAAATCGTCAGAGTTACCAGACAACACTTCGGGATAATTTGTATGGAATGGAAACCCAAAACGGGATAATGTATTATATAGGTGCTTTTGATCCCCACCCTGTGGACACTCAAATAATAGGTGTGTGAGGTCCGCTATCGGGTGTCCACGTATACATAAGGAATTATCTATTATGTGTAATTTAATTTGCGGTGCAGGCACCTGGTCCGGTAAAAAGCCGGGTCGTGTTACTATATAACCGACGGGAGGAAATACCTAATAAGCGGAAATTTCTGTAATGAGAAATTTATAGATTTGTACAGGAATGTTATGTGTAGCCACATACCTTACCCATTTAGGCGCACATTCATTTCGTAAAAGGCGGTTGCAGATCGCATGTATGTGTGAAAAGGAAAGTTGATTCCCAGCTTATGCCTTAGTTATCGCTAATTTTGCAAGCTCATCCGCCTTTTTAATTTACATGGATACCGACATGGCTGTGTACCCAAAGAAATATATAAACGCTACGATTTGAACGCAGGTATATTTGTTACTTTATCGGTAAATTTATTGCGTCTGTCGACTGGGCCATATGTAAAATTAATGAGAGGACATTCTTAGAATCAGATATTAAAAGAATTTCACAGGAATTTAGTGTGTGTGCATAAAGGAGAGCCCGGCATATTGCATGAGATTCCACATAATAGATGTGGTTATTTAAAGTCCGATCTTCCCATGTGTACGATCATAATAGCTGCTCCGACTCCATTTTCTGTCTTGCATCCGTATATATGTGGACAATGTGTGATAAGGGAGCCAGATGTTTATCAAATATTTGCAGTATGTATGTGAGATGATCAGAATTGCTGACCGACAAAAAATACATTTCGCTCTTTAGATTATTAATCTCGTACGGAAAATCATGTAATGTAAGGGGGGTGGAGGATTAATATGTACGTCACCAAGATTCGTAAGGAGAGATTGAATGGCTACTAGAGACAGTATAGCAGTTGTACATTGCCTGCTAATGATCAACGATAAGTAACATATTACCCACTGCCTATATAGCAGTATTCGACTGCGTAGTCTTAAGTGGGGATGCCAGTAAGTTGCTGCAATATGCAGATGGGCGTAGAAGAAAAAGGCCTTCTGTGATCAATCTTAAACACATATTTTTTAGGAGTTCTAATTTATTAGAGAAATATTGCGGCAATGGTTGATAACCAAACTCCATATTGTAGGTTAGTACGAACAGTACCGAGACAGAAGAGATGTAAAGTCTGTGGATCTTCGCCCCATCGACAGTGTTTGAGGGCCTTCAATATATATATATATATATATATATATATATATATATATATATATATATATATATATATATATATATATATATATATATATATATATATATATATATATATATATATATATAT
>PNEQ01125959.1:73410-117063 GCA_003012365.1 Medauroidea extradentata | reverse complement strand
GAGGTCTTCTGTTCGACTCCCGTCGCGCACCTCCTCTTCGCCTGTCAGCCCGCCGCAGCAGTCCTCTTGTATCGCCAACACTGCTCCGCAGGTAGCCGCCTGCCGCCTCACAGTAGACTTTGACGTCACCAAGATGTCTTCACCAGTCTCTCTCCACACGCGTAGCACCTTCCTCTAGCACTTCCAATAGCGAACTCCCCTCAAATGTGCCGATTCTGTGCTTTCATACTAGCCCAGACAGTCGGTTATTCCCCGCATTACAGGGGTCTAAAAATAGATATTTCATCATGTTTCGGATGTGCCAGTAGTCACGTCGGCAGCCCTCGAAGGGTTAAGGCGCAGTTGGGACAGGTATCTATGACGTAGTGTCGGCGGTTTTCCCACTATGAGCCACCCGGGCTTTGAGTCATCGGCCAGCCCTCAAGGTGTTACGAAACAGCCGCCGACCACTGGCCTCCAGGAACATGGCACGCAACAATACTTTCAATAATATTTACAAGTTCAGAAATTTCTATTTTTGATAACTGGAACGGAATAAAATTATCACAAAGATAGATAATTGAATCTTTGGTATAAGTATCGTTATGGTCTATGTGTTGCAGTCTACATAGTTCATATACATAAGCTTCATTTAAGTTATTTTTAGTCTCATCAATTGGTGGAAATGTCTGACATTCGTAGCTCTCAACTATCTTATACAATAATATGATTTTATTATCAGACAGTTATGACTACAATCAAAACCTAATCATTTAAAAAACTTTATCTCCTTTTTTTCGCAAAACCTTTATCATTTATAATCTTTGTCGTATTTAGTCTTAAGAAGTTCTGGTTCAAAAGACATACCTTCAATGGACTTATTTTTTTAAATCTTTATTTCTATATGTTATTTTATTTGAGTGTACTACTTTAGATTTTCAAATATTTCAGTTAACCAATTTTGTGTACATCCTTTTTCAAATAATTTTTAGCTTTACTTATTCGAACTTTACCTCTAACAGCAAATTTCGGTTTAGCAGTTTTTCCCTTTCTTACCATGCATATTGACTATAATATAGGCTTCATAATTTTTATTTGCATCAACAGGCTTCATTTTAATTATTCTATGAGCGACGATATTATAATAACTTATTAATTTTGGTAATATATCTATCCATTTACGGATCCCTTTATTGTGGACATCTTCCATATATTATCTTCCAAAGTTGTATTAAATATCCCAATAATGCTAGCTTTCTTTTCTCTATATGTTGAGTAATGTGTTGTACTGTAATCACTCATTAATTTTTTTAACAATTTATTTTTAAAAAAAATTTCCATTCTCTGTTATAGGTTCCTTAGGTTGTCGACGAGACGAATATACTTTTAAATGATAATGTAAAATTATTACCAGATTTCTCCTTAACTGGTAATCTTCGAGCAAACTATAAAAAGTACACATCATCACAGATAACACGTACTTAAATATGTTGTAATTTTTTCGTATATTTTCGAGTGATCCTGAATCCATTTCGACTAAATATGCTTATCGGAGATAATCTATTCCAAAGATAGAACAGTTCTTCTAGGTTAATTTTTCGAGCTGGTTTATAAATGTCATTTGCAACTATTGATGCTTAATGTCCACACCCATAAACACTGATTTTGTACTACAAAATATACAACTCTGTTTTAATCAAATTTTTCAATTTCTTGCTTTTTCATACGAAACTTCGTGATATAGTTTAAATTTTTACATTTGAGACATTTTACATTCAAATTATGACTATATATTTGTAAACATAATACATTATGAACATAATGTCGACTTGTTTGAGTTTGATGTTGACTCATTTGAACATTGTAATATTAGTTCATATATTTTAATCATACGATAATAGAAAAACTGACTAAAAAGAATATATTTAGAAAGTGAGTACTAATTGAAAAATTTAAAACTTTAAATAAACTTCACAAATAAAGCTATGAAAGAAATATAAAGTAACTGTCTATGATAGATGCTATCGAAAATATTGGCAATAAAAAAAGTAATTTTAGTAATCAAAATAAAAATGTTATCAAATACCTTACTCCAGTTTCTGTTAGAAATTTGGATTGTCCGCCAATGCCAGAAGAATCATCTTTAGAAAGACAATTATTTTCAAATGTTGGAATTAAACCATCAAGAGATTCTACTCTTGGTCTCGGCATTGGTATTTCTCATAAACTTAATGTTATTAATGAAAATTACGGTTTACGTGCTGAGGGTCATGATTATTATATTGGTGATACAAAAGTATTTATTCATGATTATAATGTATTTATCAAAAATAAAAAAAATAATTAACAAAAGAACTTTGTAATTTGCTAATAAAAAATTTTAAAATTGACCTTAGAAGATAAATTCACTAATAATTATGCAAATTACATTTCAATTATTATTCAAACCAACCAACAAATCAAGAATATAATCCTAGTAAAAACGTATTTCAAATAAAAGTTGGAAGTATATGATCATAATTATGTCACTTTATGCTAATTTTTTAATATTTACAACCAAAATCAGCAACAAATACACCACAAAAACCAATTACAGAGAATGCTGGGAATAAAAATTATTACAATGATAAAGTTGGAATAATGGTTATGTTGAATAGTAGATTTAGTGATTTTTTTGTGAATAATCCGAAATGTACACCATATCTCATACGAGTATTAAACACACAATTTCTATCTTTTTGGGAATCAGAACATCATGCTAAAGGATTACTAATTATGGTATAGGCCTAATATATTCATTACTTTTCGAATTACATACTTTATAGGTGTCGGCACTTGATTTAATTAAAGATTAGAAAGAAATAATACCCCAATAAATAGAAAAGATGCGACTGTAAAGGATCATCACACAACTTATCATCATCATAAAGATTTTGCTGAAAGACATGTTGCAGATATAACATTAGATAAGGTTAGAAAAGTGTTTGCTACAGATGCAAATTTAAAAGAGAGATTACGGGCTTGTGTCAATGTATGTACTATGCATATTAAACGTAAATTTCTTAGAATAAAATATTGGTAAATTATGTTATACATAAATTAAAGTAAAGGATATTGTTTTTCAACTGTCTGCTGATGAGCATGCGAATTTAAACAATTATTTTTTAAAACAAAGAACAGCTTGTACGTTAAACTAAGAAGCTTGAAGATTGTAAAGGAATGGCTCTTATTATCTCTGCACCACAGTTTAAAAAATTATCGAAAAAAAAATGAAAATTTGTATGGTTTAACAGTTTATAAAGTTATGTTATTTACAATTAATTTTTGCTGCATTAGGAGCTCTCGGAGCATTTGTTGCTGGTACGTCATCTATTGCTACATATATAATTAATGCAAAAAAGCAGGCTCAAGAATTGGAGAAACGTCTACCTAGAAACCTAATACAAAATACTTGTAGCAATTTTATTTTTTAATTTTTGAAATTTTTAAACACACTAAACATTGTTTGATTGGAATTTTATATACGTAAAGCTCTACCTAGTGACATACACTTTTGCTGTGACTTATTTCGTTTCATTATATCTATTGGTTTTCGTGAGGTGTATGAATTAAAAACATACACATTTTTACTTTGAAATGCCATTATGGGAAAACTGGCCTAACTAATTTTTTTCGTAAGATGATAATGTACTTTCAAGTATCGTCTACAAAACTAAAAATGTTTCAGTCGTAAAATAACATAAAATTATGATTTTTTACCCTTTAGTGCGCCATTAATATAAACAAATTGGTTGAAAAATTAACTAATTAATATATTTGCGGCGTATTTATAATTGATGAATTACCTAAATCACCACTTTAAAAAAGTAGGAGTGTTAATTTAGATATTTAAAAAAATTCTGGAACGTATTGGGATTGATATTGAAATGAACATAATAATAATTTTTTTATTCATTTAGAGGTAATCCGTCAGGTAAATCAGTTGGATATCTTAGCGTACAAAATTTTGACGATGTTATTTGTAACCATTTATGAGTGACAGTACTAGCCCGTGTATCTCAAAATTTTAAATTTTCAAAAGTTATGTGTTTATAATTGAATAATGGATATCTTTTTGATGTATTAATGAATTTTTGAATTCATTATGTGTGTAATATTAATCAGTAAATAAATGATGAATTACATGAAGCAAAAATAGAATTGTTAGTAGAAATAAATGATAAATTACAAAATTTAGTATTGCTGAAAATTTTTAAAAATTGCATAATTGATTTGAGTCAATCAGTAAAAAATTTTAAAGCTGATATATATAATCAGATTTAATTAGATTATTCAAAAGTTACAATATGTGAAAGTTAAATAAATTATTTAGATGATATTATTAACCCGAAAATGAAAATTACTAGTTCAAGTGTTTAAGATATAAATTCAAAATGTGATAATGTTGTTAATGATTTCGAAACGGAATATGATTATTTTATTATAGATGTTAATACAAGTCTTTCAAATATAAATTTAAAGTGTGATAATATTATTAAAGATTTTTAATCAAAACATTACACTTTTGATAAAGATATAACATCAAAATTTGATACCTTTGCTTTGATAATGAACGTTGAGGGCATTTCAAATGCTAATAAAAGAATTTCAGTTATAATTATTTAAAAATATATTTAGTTTAACTGAAAGCTATATTTGTCTTAAATACCATAGAATTATGCCAGTCGATAATCCAATTATTGAAATTGATGATGTTAATAAAATATTTTTAGGTAAAGAATTAATTGATAAATTGTACTACACTAAATTAACCATTGATACAGGAATAAATTTAAAAAATATTCACATTTTATTCAGTAGCTTTTAAAATATTGTGATACACTAATAAATACGAAAATTACACACAATAAATATTATTTTAACAAAGAAATAACAGATTAATTTAAAGATTTGAGTAAATCAGTTTATTGAAAAATTGTAGAAATAAATACTCAATTATAAAATTGTGATACACTAGTTAGTTACGATTATTTTCAAAGGAATATAATTAATATTGTTAGCTTTGTTGGAAAATACAGTGAGAGAGATGGTCTAGTTTACTTGAGCAATAATCAAACTGAATATATGTTTATGAGGGATAGAATTGAAACTGAATTGCTAGTAAAAATAGGAAAATATCACACTATTACCGATTCATTTTTTTAAATAAAAAATTGTTGGAATACCTTGTATGCTTGTGGGAAAGATTGTTTCTTGTAATGTAGACACCAACGATCAGATAATATTTAAAACTGAGAAATCTTCTATGCTATATGGTGCCGCTACATTAATTGAAATGGCAATAGAATGTGCACACTTTTCGAAATGTAACATAAAAAATTATATAATAAATACTAGAGATATTTGGAAATGTGTTAACTAAATATTGGATTAAAGACGAAATTCAAGAATTAGAATAAAAACATAAGAGTATTGTTGCTGTTAATACTTCTGATTTTTTTAAAAGCATATATTTCAATTATTTTAAAACAACATTGACTAGAAATAAAAAATCCTTGGATAAACTTTTCCTTCCATACTTAGAAGTAGACAACAATGCGGATTTCGATGATAAATAATTAAGATATTTGGCTAATCAAATTGCCCCTAATGATGATGTTAATTCAGAGTACTATCAATCTAACAGAACATTTAGTTTTAAATACAGTAGGAATTAAAAAAAATTATCAAGGCAATTATCAAACACAGTACATATTTATGATGGATAGAACAATACATACAGTAACAATATACCCTGAATATTATATGAAAATCACCCAATTATACCATAACTTAACAAAGATGTATTTGTTTAAGCTAATTGATGTAAAGTTGTTTAATAAAATAGTTTTTTAAAATTGCAAAATGATAAAATGCAAATAAAGTTTGCATTATTTCTTCTCAGTTGTTTCGGTACTTTTGAGAAAGTTTCAGCTAAATAAAAATAGTTAATATTTTATGACTGTCACGATTAAAGTCTCGTACCATATTTTGTTTATCTAGTATTCCACAAAAAACAATAAAATCGTTACTACATCCATCAACATCAACCATTTCTTCATTTGAAGAGAAGAAGTATTCTACTGGTTCATTTATTAATTAAATTGCTGCATCAAAATAGTATTTTAATGCAATATATTTTGTTTGATTTAAAATTCTCGGACATACGTATAGAGCACCAAATTTTGCAATCCCAGAGCATATTTATATATCATTAGAGTCGTTTTGGGCAATTTGAAGAATCGATGATAATGCATTTAATGTTATTTGGTAATAAATTCACTATGATGTTTTGTTGATACAGTATTGTCGGGTATCCTTATTATTATATCCCACTCTGTCTCTTTAGGTTAACTATTAGTTTTATTTATAATATATATTACATGAGTAAAGTATTTATGTTAATGATTAATAAATCTCATTACGAATATGACTCCATTATCAATTACAGGTAGAGGGCCTGTATGTCTAATTCAGTTCTATACTACATATCTAACACATAACATTACATTAAAAATAACAAACTCTATTTTATAGATCAAAATGAGGCAGAAAATGTTATAAAATTTCCAACTGATCAATATAGTACAGAAAATATTGGAAAGGCTAAGAAAACCGTTCCACCATTTAATAAAATTATAGCAGTGTGAAAGAATTTATATCCATCAAATAAGGTAAGGTAACAAACACAGCAAAAGTAAATATAAATGTAAAAATGTGTTTTTGAACAGGTGTTTGGTAAATTGGATTAAATTCGTGGGCTGTTAGGTTTCACAAAATAAAGACACAGAGAAAAAATGGAGTTAATTATGCTTATAGAATACATAAAATCAGACAATTTGAAACGATAAACTTTCACTGCAACCCAGCAAATGGTATGCTTCTAAAACATGATGAATACAGTAATAGAGAAACTAATTTATTATTGCTACATTTATACCGAGTGCTGCTTTTGGTGAAGCTTTTTATTACGAACCATCTTATCCATTATTATTTTTCAATATAAACAGTATAAGTGGAAGATGTCGTTTTATAAATTAGAGATGACAAGGAAAAATAAATAGACTTTGATGTTGCTGAATTAACTGTTGTGTTACAAATGAAACTGTAATTACATAATCTAAAGATCTTATATTTTAAACATTACTGTTTTTTTTCTAATTTATTAAATGGAACATGTGATAGAAATCTTGAACTGTCATTATATTTATTACAATTTTCATTTTGATTGTAGTTTTGTTCTGGAAGGAATTTTTCAGTTCAACATCACAATAGCTGTTATTAAAAACGAAATGAAAATAAAAATATGAGAAGAAATAATATTTTAATTATTTCCTGGTTATTCATTCAACAATGACTTTCGTGTCTTAAATCCATGCAAAGATACTCACAAATTTGAAACAGAATTTCATGACAGTTATTGTCGTTGGGTATTCATATCTAGACCACCTATTTTAAATAAGAATATAAATCATATTGATCAAAGACAAGGATGGTCTAAATGTTTTTTTTTTTTGTTTTAATTAAGTGTAATTTTCCTAATTTTTAAATAATAAATGTAATGGAAACATCACAAAACCTACTTAACGAGGTTAATGAGTTTAAGAAACTTTCTGATCTTACAAAAGATAAACCCTATCGTGTTGAAATGTTGGCAAGATGTTTTCTATATAAAACATTTGAATTTCCAAACATTTGAAAATAATATTACCAGACAGATATGCTCGAAAATTCACTGGTCAAGTTTTAAAGTATTTAAATAGTGGAAATATGGGTTTTGTTTATAATGAAATAAAACATTGTGGTAATAGGCAGACTTTTTTTTTTTGCTCTTTGAAAACCGAACTTATATTACATTAATAATTTTCTTCGTTATTTTTATTGTAACTCGATTATATTTGGTTGAATGTAAAATTACTGCTTTATAATAAATTATTAATATTTTAACAATATTTATTCCTCTTATTGAATAAAAACATTTAAATACACTACATAAATATCAAGATATTGTTTTAATATTTTGGTAAATTATTTATAGAAAATTTACATTAATAGTGATATTCTGCTGTTTTTACTAACGTTTTTAATACATTATTTGATTTTTCTACTTCTTCCCATATATTTACATAATTTTTATTTTAATCACAAAAATACATTTCGTATGTATCATTTCCAAATAAAGTCAACATCAACAATAGGATCATCACTTCTAAAATGTTTTGAAATTAAATATGGTTTGAATTAATAATCTCGTACATAAGCAGATTCACAAATATTACACTAAAAATGGTTTTCTCGTAAATATTTTTCTTTTGCAATACAATCTTGTGAAGATTTAAATATATTCCAATCACTTTTTTTATTTTAATGTTTTTTGGAGTAACCTTTAATGTATTTTGCTTCTTAAACTACTTATCTTAAATATGGATTTAAAATATTTTTACAAGTCTCATATCTAATTTGTTTCTCTCAAAGTTTTTTTATTTTCCTTAGCAGGCATATATTACTTTCAATTAAATAAATTTCAAACATTTGTCACGTCAATTGTCATATTGTAATGATTGTCACTTTTGTATTTGTCCTCATTTACAACAAAAAAATTAATAACGAAACAAAAATATTAATAGGATTAAAAATATAAATTTTTTCGTGTTATATTGAAAAAGAAAGTAATTGTTGATAGTGATAAAATAAACATATTTTGTTAGTGATAAAATTATTAACATGTGTTATTATTAATAAAATATGTTAGTTCATTTAAATGTGATTTAAAGACGAACTAAATGATTATTTAAAAATTATTTTAAAAACAAACACATTTTGGTTTACAACATATTTTTCCACAAATTTTATCCTAAACCTTTTTGCTAAATTTTGATACACAAAATGTATATTCAATTAAATTTACCATTCAATTATTTTATAATTTTTTTTGATAATTTAACATATCGCAACCAACTTTATCTTGAAATTATGTTACAAATTCTTTGGATGATTTTTTATTTTCTGAAATACATTCCCAAATAACTTAATTTCGAAAATTTTCTACAAAGTTTTCAGATAATTTTTGATCTTCTGACATACATTCCCAAGTAACTAAATTTTAGAATTTTAGAAATTTTTCTGATAATTTTTGGTCTCCAGAAATATATTACCAGTCAACTTTATCTTAACAATATTCTACCAACTCTTCGGATAAATTTTGATTTTCTGAAATTATTTTCTAACCAACTTGATTTTGAATTGTTTCTATAAATTTTTCAGATAATATATGGTAATATGCAATATATATCCAATTAACTTTAGTTTAAAATTGTTCAGTAATTTTTTTTAGAAAAATTTTGGTATTATGCAATGTTGTCCCAATGAAATTTATTTTGAAATTTTTGAATAAAGTTGTCTGATAAATTAATTTCTGAAAAATTTTCATTTTACTACTTTTTTTAATTCTGTATATATTTTACATAGCAGAACCACTGATTGTTTCATTTGTTAAATACAATTGATATAAATCTATTAATATTAAATTCCTGAGTATATTATCACATACAAGGTTATTACGAAATATCATATGTCAACTATCATTATTATTCTTTTCAACTTTTCATTTTGTCAAGTTTGTCGTTTTTTTATTTGTTATTATTTGTAATATATTGATTTTTTTTGACAAAATGAAACATTTAAATTTCGCATCATGATTTTGGTTTTAAAGCAATTTTTAAAGTTTTTTTTATTGTTTTCTCATTATTTTTAGTGTTATTGTTTTTACACTAATTTTTTGTGAACAATTTAACTTACTTTTGTACAATTTTTAAGAAATATCTTCATGTTAGGGTGAAATTCGCAATCCATGATTTTTTTGTTTAGATTTTCGTGAAAAACTTAAATTTTTGAGCTTATTTTGCAATTTTTGAAAATACCACTTTTTTGGTCAAAAAATGGTGCTTGTCCTAAAATCGGCAAAAGTACACTACTTACAACAGTTTTAAAAAAAATTAATTGTATCGATAAGCATTATTTTCTCAACGCATGTTAATATTTAAAACACGTACAGCTTCTTTTACGTTAACCTAGTTCTGAACATGTTTAGTGCCTGTCACCAATTATAGTATAAGCACAATATCAAATTAACATGTACACTATTATTTCTAAAAGAATATTCCAACGTTTATTATTTGATTTAGTATAATTAACCTATAAGCATTTAAAATTCAGAGCAAACTTTTCTGTTTATATAATATTTGTTTATAGAAATATTTAACATGCCGTATATTTATAGATATTATTATTAAAACGTTTTGATCTTAAATAAATCTTCAATAATCTGTAAAGCTCTTACCTAGTGCATAAACTTATATGCACAACCAAAAATTTAAGTTAAAAATACTTTGTTACTATATTTCATTCTTAATATAACCGTAATTTATTATAAAAACACACTTTTTTCTTTACAATATGTACTAAGAAAAGTTGCAGACAACGCACCACTCAAAATACTACTGAATTTTGGTTTACAAGTTTTATGTGAGTACACACAAGTAATAAGAAAAGGCAAATTATGCTGATAAGGTAATGCGCACTCAGTGATATGTATGAGAAACTTTTATATATGTTGAGACAGATTTGGACAACTTTGCGTACATATAGCGTCCCTTTGTCTTATTTCAGTATTCTCTCACACACGCACCGCTTCCTTTCCCTTAGCAGTTTCACAGCTGGAATGCAATAAAACGCCGACGAATAGCTACGGGCCACAAGTATTTCCAAGACACTACTCGAAACGACCGCCCGAGAAGAATTCCTCCTCGATTTGTTGTCTGCAGGAAGAACCGAAAAGTTCTCGGCCACGTCTGTTCACTGAGTACCCCATCTTTTCTGATGCAATAATGGAATTTTAGTTTCCTAAAACATTTTTTTTTATTGTGGTGCTACAAATTAATTTAACTGTTAGAATACTACTAGTCCACTTTTTTGGTCGTTCTATCCGCAGGTTTGTACCCGTTTATGTTATAACCCAACTTGTAAAGTGAAAACGTTTTATTACATAGGCAGTAGTTTGTGATATATCAATAGCACATCAAGTATATCAAGCATGTTTTATATTTCCTGTCTCCTAATCCAACCATAATTTGCTAACATTAATAATATCAGTGTAGAGTCTTCTTTCTTCTAACGTAAACCATTTCACAGCTAACAAATCTTTGCGTTGTCACATACCTTGAAAGCTTCATACTAACAAAGCTTTCAGTAACGTCAAGCAAACAGGCGTTCTTAAGCCGCTAAATGTACAAATGTTTACTCTATATAAAAGAAAATATGTTGTTAAACAAAATTTGATTAGAAAAAAATATTGATTTTTCTATTTGACAGAATTTACTAGTCAATGAACCAAAGACTATTGCTGTGTTAACAAAGTATGCTAGAAAACATAACGTTTGTTTGACTAATATCAATTTCTTTTATTTCTACGATTATACTTCAAAAGCGCTATACAGCACGTGGTACGGAAGCAAGCAGGCGATAAGGACTACACTGACACGTGTGTTAACAACCGTGTCGCCTTTATGTGCTGGGAGCGAAAACGGCGTGCAGTGTTTCGGCCGTTGGCTTTTTTTCTAAGGAAATATACGCGGTGAACCCACTAATTTATTTACGGAAAGTGCATGGCAAAGTCAAGCTCATGTTTCTCTATTTTCTGTTTACGATTCCGGTTGGTAATTTTTAGGTCACAGTTGTCTGAAAAATACCGCTTTGGACCATTCAGATGTGCCCCGATACCTTGTTTGTAAGCGTGATATGTACAAAACAAAAATAGAAAAGAATAGTTAAGAGGGCGTGGTACATAATTCAACGATAAAAGTATTAATCTATAATTGTAGGTTTCTTGAAGCCAATTTGCGAAAGTTAAACAATAGCAATCATAGACAATAGCTTTAGCCAACTTATTAAACAAAATTGTTTCCAATCTTACGAACTTTTGAGGCACAAAATCTGACGCCGGAACCTCGTGCATTTAACTGCGGCGCACGAGTCACGCGTAACGAATTAGTAATACTGGATAAATATTTACTCATACAGTTGGCAAATACCATTATCTAGGATTATCATCGACTGTTTTATCCACGTTGGCTTCGAAAAGTGTAGAAATCAATTGATGATTTCAGCGTTTATTTATCTACCACGCACTCTTAAATATGGTTTTCTTTTCGTAAGTGAAGATATCAAACACATAATTAGCAGTATTTTTTTAGAAAAAAAATTCCTAACAGAATGCACCAACGCTCATACGGCAGCTGTAGGCCTACAGGGATCATTACGAATACATATTTTCTATTTCCATTACCAACGCTCTAATGTAATAGCGTGCAAACATTTGCAAATTACAAATGGGTTTGTATTACGCTAAACAGCCTTATCTATTAACAGCTTTAATTCAGACTAGGTAGCATGAGACCTATTCCACAGTTCATTAAGTGTATTAAAATTACATTATTTTGCCTGTGTTTGTGATGTTTTAACGTAATGTACACCACGAAACAGCTGCAATGCCGATGGAAGGTTTTCCAGCTTTACTTTGGTTCGTATGCCTTTTTTTTCTTCTAAAAAATGTAAATCTTGTGCAGAATCTTGTCAGTGTATCTTAGTGTTTATTCTCTTTTGACGAGTGAACATGATTTACTTTACGTATCTGAAATATCAAATCGCAAATAACTTGAAACCGTTATAAACGTGCATGGTACAATGTTACGATATTAAATGAAATGTAATCTCCAAACTTTGTTACAACAGTGCGTAAATGTAGGATTTCAAAAGTAACAGAGTTTTAAATTATATTTCTTCGTGTTGTCAAATTAATACTGCACCCTGCCATTCAGGGCAATTTGATATTAATTTGACCCCTGAATCATGTTTGATAATGTTATCAAATATTTCTTAAATATTGCAAAAAACGTATGTTAAGTTATTGATTACGTTATTCGTAGGCACTATCCCGTATTTCGTAATTTTTTAGTTTATTTTATTAAACTGATGGTTGTTTTTGTCGATGATATAAAGTAATGCCTCCTCACATTCGCAGGCTGTCTGCGTATTACAATAATTTTATGTTCTATTTAAACGCAATGTGCTGAATACTTTAGAAGTTATTTCTGTAAATCAGTGTAGTTTTCGTATTGTTCAGTAATTCGTTGACCCTTGTTGAATTCCATAAAACCTCAAACAATGACAGTCGCCTGAATATAAACACAGAAAGTTGGTATGTGTTCATCATATTAAGTTCCTAACAAGGCACTTACGTTCTGGCGGACTGTAAACACCCTATCGATAAAAAAATATTAAAAAATAATTGATTTTCGTGTATAATATCGTGAGACATCAAGTTATAAATAACTGGACTCATGACCTACCAATGTTTGTATTAAAAATATTTTTAAGAACACCTAAACTCCTGTACGTTTTTTTTTTTTTTTTTCAGCACCTACATATTGAACTTCTATTTTTTCTCTACGAATATAATGAACTTTTCAAGTAAACGTGGATAAGGTTTACTTGACTGGTATTAAAATATATTTTTTTTAAGTTTTAAATAGCTACCGCAGTACTGGGATATTTTGAATATCGTGTAAAAATTACCGATCTTCAACAGTATTCCATGTGCATCTCTAAATCATGAGCTAATTTATCGAAGCTCTTAATAATTGAAAGTTAATTGCCCTTTAACTATTTTATATTGGTAGCAGAACTAGTAATCATGACAGCAATATGTTACATCCTGTTTAGTTAGCTACTTGAGTGACGTACAGCGTTTTGTAAGAATCAGCTAACGATTAGTACCAGGAGAATGTTGGCCTGGACTTAAAGCCTGTGGTTACTGCTTCCTGGCTTCCTGTATTTTTCATCTGTTTTTTTCGGTGCTCTTTTCTTTCACAATTTTTCCCCAATGCGGTATTCGATCCCAGTGAAGAATTCTGTAATAAGGAAAATAAAATTTACCCGAGTTAATGCGTTTCTTTTTTTGCAGAGCATACAATCAATTGTAAAGATTGCGTGAATAATACGATGTATAGTAATTTTCAACGTAGCTGTCACTACCTGCGTATAATATATCTGATTTAGCGTACATTTAAAAAACCATTTAAATGGGTATACGAAATTGAAAAATCTATCTTAAATATACCTTGTTGGATTGCCGTACATTTTATTTCAGTCACAAAGTTCACAACATCAAATTAATGTACGTTTTCTGTATCAAAATGATGTATCATTTATTTAGGTTGTCGATTTTAATTATTTATTGTTTTACTGTATCGCAATAACTAAAGTGTGAGATTATTTTAATATTCGATGACACCTACGAGTATGAAATAATTCAGGTTTTTGCAGGTTAAATTTAGTATCGAAAATAACGAAGGCATAAAAAAGACAAAATATTTAACAGCTAATGGGGCCACAGTGGCCAAATGGTCAGACCATTTGCCTCCCACCAAGGTAATCCTTACTCGACTCCCGGCGGAGTCAGTCCCCGGATTTTCGCACATAGGAATCGTGCTGGACGATGCCTTTGGTCGGTGGGTTTTCTCGGGGATCTCCCGTTACCCCCGTCATTTCATTTCGGCGCTGCTCCATACTCACCTCATGTCACCCTTCAACAGCGCTTAGGACCACGCTGTTCTGCGCTGACCAAAGTCTCTCACTCACACTCATTTAACAGCTAAGAATTTTCAATGTAAATCATGTATTTAAAGACATTATTTGGCGTACACTTTCAACTCTTTTGTTTGCAAACAGGCACACACAAGTTTTGTTCCAGCAAGAAAATAATTTTTCAGCATTTGGTTTGAAATGAGCGGTGTTTTCGATAAAAAAACTACGCTGCTATTAAAATATTTTAGCAACAATATTTATTGTTACGTCAGAAGCAGTATTTTTAAAACAATATCACGTTAACAAAAATATTTTATAACATTAGATTTAATTAATACGGTACTTTAAATATAGAAAACATTCAAACGAAATATCCATTGACAACTTACAAGATTTTTAACGTTTTAACTGTAAAGCAACACTTCTCGGTCGTAAGCTTAACAAAATCAATTAGATTGTTTTCTCTGCTGTAAAGAATGGCAATTACTTCAAGGCAATGTCAGTGTTGACGTTTGTGTGGCTGAAAATAGATGTAAGGTGCAAACAGGGCTTCAAACTAAAAGGTTGAAGTTATCATGCGTTACTTATATACAAAGTTATTTCTGCATATAAAAGAGAACACTGACTGACTGTTAGGGTAGTGATATGGTATATGTGGGCTTATGTTGTCTAGCAAATTCAGTAAATAGTGGACTGCGTAATCAATTTTCATCACTTTTCAACGACTTCATCCAAACTGCACTAATTTCATCTGCCTTGCAGTTTTTTTTTGTGTCAGACTTGAACGTTTGCATCGCCTTTAAAAGGAATTTCGAACCAGAACCTTCCGAACAAACTGAATATCTGGATGATTCGATATATATAGAATATTTATCCAAAAACACATTCCAGGTCTTTTCGCCACCCAATACTCTGAATGTCGAAATACCTTTCTATCATATTTTAGACTACTTAACTGGTGTCTCTTGGACATGAAATAACGATAATAGCCCGTTGAGTTCAAGATATATTGACGATTAATTAAAAACACGTTTAATTACACCGTTTCATTTCCTTAGGTGGGGAATTCCGAAAATTCGTAAAATTACTTTTTAGATAATTGTGTAAGCATCCATCTTAAACAAAAATCACATCACTACAAAAAAATCAATGGGGTCAGTATATCGAAAACTAAATCGAATACATATTTTACCCTTTGTTTAACCTCTTTGGGGCTTAATTCGTAAGATTAATAGTATTAGGGGTGTTTACAAATGCATCAATATAAAGCGAAGAGCACATCTATGTCTCGATTGGTTCGATATATATGGAGGAATAATCGAAAAAAACATTTCAATTATTTTCACCCTCCTAATTAAAAAATTTCGGAACGTTTTGGAGTCACGTCGTAGACATTTGTATACGTAACCAATTGAAGTAAAAATCACGACGATAGTCAATTGTGTTTCAATGATATAGACTATTCATAAAAAAACATATTTCGCCCCATTTTACTGCTTGGGGGTCGATTTTCAAAAAATTCTAAAATCACTTTTTGAGTATTTTGGTAAGCAACATTTTGAAGTAAATACCAACTCTCTATATCGAAGGATTCGATAGATATTGGCTGTTAATTGAAAACATAATTAGGGTCTATTCACCCCTTTAAATGTTGAATTACGTAAAGTACTTAAATTAACTAATACACATTTTCATGAGTGTTCTATTAAAGAAAAATCACGATGATATGCCAACGGGTTCGAGCTCTATCGACGTTTCTTCGGAAACACGTTTCTCCCCCTTTTTCACCCCCTTAGAAGACTAATTTCGAAAAATCCCTTCTTAGTGCTCGCATACGCCCTGAGGGGAACGCACACAAAATATGTTACGTTTCTAGGTCCAGTGGTTTGGGCTGCTGTGTTATTTGTCAGTCAGTCAGTGTTCTCCTTTACATGCAGAGAAAATTTTGTAGATTAGTGACGCACGATAACTTCAACCTTTTTTTTTTGGAAGCTCTGTTTGCACCTTGCATCTATTTTCAGCCACCAAAACGTCAACGCTGACATTGCCATGAAGAAATTGCCATTACATTTGTCCAAGTTATCTGGTGGAAAGCGCAAGATATTGTAAATAATGAACCTCAGATGAGTGAATTGAGAGTTATTGTTGTTGTTCTGGGTGCTTTCCATTCACTTATGAGATTTATTAAATGTATTGGACTTCTCGTGATAGAGTAGTCTGGATTGCGTGAAACGTTTGAACAGGTATATGCTCCAAACAGTGTTACATGTTGACAGGAAAAGTAGTTTCTTGATAAGTGCGATGACATATGCTTGTTGAAAGTGTTTTAAACGTTTTACTGTTATAGCAAACATTTCTAGGTGAAGATAATTTCGGGATAAATCCACCCGAGATCACAGAAGTACTTGATTTATTTGACAAAGTACTAGCAAAACAAATACGCTCACAAGATAGCCTATATTAGGTAACAAAAATTATTTTGAGCTAAGAAAATAAATTGGACAATAGGAAACAAGAACATTCTGCAAAGGATCGTACCTATTGTCTTTGGATCCAATATATAGACATGAATGACGTAATGAGGGTGTTCATAAGAGCTGAGCGAACTGGAAAGTGGAACCTTTATCTGCGAGCAAGCAAAGTATGGGTCCATTTTTCGCTGCTTCTGGGCACAATAATTATGCGAAATCGATCTACCTACACCGCCAACGAATCCTGAAGCTCGATAAATCACATCCAGAACTCTACAGACTTTTTCTTGATGGCCATAGGGTTCTCCGCATGACAGAGCGTTTTTGGGGTGGACTTGTAAGGGATCTGGCTATTGAACAAGTTCTGATGCGAAGCGTTAAATCTGCCGGGGGTCTGACTCGTGGCCGAGCATTTGAAACGTCAAGTTTGGATTCTATCTATGGCTTCATGCTCAGAGCTAAACAATCCTATGCAAGAATCGACATTACAAGAGTACCACGCTAGTAATCAGCATAAAGACTGCTCTAAATCCCGAATGGAAAGATATGATAAGAAACTGAACATTATATTTTCATTTCTTCAAGACAGAATTCCTTTTACTCCCAGTGAAATTGGTTACTTAAGAAACATTACAATTGTAAACATTGCAGGCGAACATGTTAATGCTGAAAAAGCAAAATAATGTGGAGAAGAAATTCTAAAGACTATGGTTGGCCAGAATATTTCAGAGAATTCTTTTAAGATATTAAGGGAAGCTATCACTCTTAAGCCAAGGAATAGAATGCTCTCAGATTGTAAAACAGTACACATCGACTACCAGACAAGTTTCCAACGTTTCCTTCTTATAGCCAAGATCAAAGAGGAAAATCTAGAAGACATTTTTCAATATGAGCTTTCTGATAAGTCACTATCAATGTTCGATTCCGCAGGTTTCATGAGAGTCCCGAACAAATTCGATTTAGCTGAAACACTTTGGACTTCAATAAAAAATGAAACGCTTACCAATGAAACATTGCACACACTCCCGGAAAGTAAATACGTATTCGATGGTGGTTCACTACTTTATTGCCTACCATGGAACAGAGGAGGATCGTATAGACAAATTTGTGACAAGTACATTGTCTATGTGAAGAAAATATTCATTTACACTGTAGTTGTATTTGATTGCTATGACAATAGCCCATCAATTAAAGATGAAGACTCACTACAAACGACCTACAGGGAAATATGTAACTATTATGTTCTCAGAAGAAATGCCTTTCCATTCCAAGAAAGAAAAATTTTGAGAAATAAAGTAAAGATTGTTTTATTTACCTGCTTAGTGAATGTCTGACTAATTCTGGCTGTGAAGTGAAACGTGCAAAAGGAGATACTGATTTGTGAATTGCTATACATGATATACAATATTCCAAGGGAAAAAAAATGCTTTAGTAATTGGCGAGGAAGACACTGATCTGTTACCATGATTATGTTTTTATTCAGAGATTGACAGCAAACCACTGTATTTCACATCAAGTGAAAAGAACAGTACTCAAAGAAAAGTAATGGAACATTCAAAAGATGAGGAGCGTAATAGGAGAAGAAAGTTCATCTCATATCCTCTTCATTCATGAAGTTGGAGGATGCGATAGCACATCTCGTCTATTCGGTTTAGGCAAGGGAACAGAACTGATGAAATTACTAAAGGAAACAATTTTTTTTTTTTGGAACGGGCAACAGTTTCCTGCGATGAATTTACTGACAGAGATAAATTAATCAATGCTAGAGTAATTGCATTAGTTTGTTCGTATAAATGAAAGCAAGGTGTCGCGCTCAACTCACTAAAGCACGCACGTTTTGGTGAAAAAAAATTATCCTGTGCAGCATCATTGTTGCCGTACAATCGCTTCCTTCAACATCCTCAGCCGCACAGTAGCATTCTTTAAGAGTTTATTTTCAGGTACAAACTTGGCTCTGAAACTTTGATATCTTAAGACCTGAAGACTTTGGTTGGATCTACAAAAACAACAGACTGCAACCTCTTATGATAAGTTCTGCACCAGAACCAGATCACCTCATTTCTATAATAAAATGCCGATTCAAAGGAATGTGTTGCCGTTAGAAGTGTTCATGCATGAACTGTATTCCAGTGTGCTCAAACTGTTGTGATATAAACTGTTCATACTCTTACACTCCTGAGGAAACTGAAGATGATGTAGACTTCCTTTAAGACAGTTGGAGTACTTGATTGCGTTGCCAACTTTCTGCTGCAGTTATTAATTTTAGCTAATGGTATTAAATCACTGTAATAAATACTGCACAAACCACAACAATTTTACATAAAAATTATAGTACTGTTAGAATATCACAATTATAAATTAGATTTTTTTTCAATTACGAATTTATATAGATTGTTGGAAAGCCAATTTAAATTCAAACATAAAATCTTTACAAGCGTTTCATAATCATAGTTATAGATGTGATGTTATTTACAAATAACTGTTGGAGTGACTTAAGGTGAGACCACCATCTTAAATCCGCCATTTTAATAGTTTTCCCCTACTTATGTAGCCCTAAATTATTTATGTCAGTCTAAGAGGTACAAGAAACATAATGCCACAGGAATAATTTCTGTTTCAAATAGTTCCGGGTTAAACCGCAGTTTTACTCGACTATGATAAGAGGAGTGTAGACAAGTGTCGAAATGAAAGAGGTGTGGGAAAACGGAAGATCTTCGTGAACACCCATCGATCTAAGGTAGAGTCCAGATTCCCACCTACGAAAATCAGCCTACCTGAGAATCGAACGAGATTATCTCGGTGAGCGGGGTAGTGACCTAGCCTTTGCGCCACCGTGGCCACGTGTACAGTTGAAAGCGGGGTGAGGTCCCTTATTCGAATATACATCACTTCACATAACTCAGGAGACCGAAAAAATTAGCGGCATCGCTGAGTTGTCGGCTAGCATTCAATAATATCAGGATACTAAAGCATACAACAGCTGTTCATTATCTGCTCACTGACACAGTGATATGGACCTGTATTTTGTTACATTTTTATTATTGACTCGGCGACTTCCAGGAGGTGTCATAATAGGTCAATGCGCAATTGTGAATGGGACCCAAACTTACATATGCTGTAATTGTCCTTACTAATTAATAGAGACATGTAAAATTGGCGTTATTATTTGGCGACAGACAACTCCACTGATATGTACATACTCGTGCGCAATATATGATTTCATTCTCATGAGTGCATATGTGAAGTAATATACCTACGTATTTACATGCGACAGGCCATTCTACCGAGGAACTTTTAATTATTTGCAGAGATGATGGTTTATCGCGGGAAAACTTGACTATTTGCTAGGCTTCAACGTACGTTCAGCTTATCAAAAGATTACTGGCTTTTCCTTGTACGTGGAGCTACTGCCCTATTTGACCTAGCCAATAAGAATACCGCTATTATAATATTTGATGCATGATATTGGTCTGTAGACAGCTACGTGGTGTCAGTGTTTTCAAGGCTATGTTGACACAAAACATTTTCGCGATATACCATCATCTCTAATTATTTGCTCAAAGTGTTCCTCGCTACAATCCACGACACTATAGACCAACGGATGACGTCGAGCAAGTTAACAACAGCTTGCAGTTTGTCTGTTGTCAGAAAATAACGCGAACTTTGCATGTTTCTACTAATTAATAGAAACCCCTAGTATTTGTGGCTTTAACGACTATCCTGCATGACTCCACAGTCATATGTATGCTCTGTACTTAGCCAATTTCTTTGCACATTAGCTTTTTGCTACAGTGAGTGATCAGGTTCACATTTTACCGCCTGACAAGGTAGAATGTACAGAAACTGTTAAGCTGGTTTCCTATTGGTTTAGAACTATCAAGGAAAGTGTTCCTTGAAGTTACTCAATATTGGAAACAAATTACGAATACAAGAAAATTCAATCAAATTTCCTCGCATTTACTCACGAAATTTCTGGGTCTCTCCTTACAACGTACCTAGAAAGCTGTCATATATTATTCATACACTCGTCATACAAAAACCAATTTTTTTCCGGCAAAGGCGAAACACACATTACGGTATCGTAAAGCGAAAAAAAAAAATATGTTAACAATTTTAAATATGCATATCATTGAAATGGCATTTTACTCTAAACATATAACTGTTAGTTACTGTGAGAATCCTAAATCGAAAACTCTTGCTGATTTTAGGTGACGATCTTACGAAGAGTAGTTAGCCGCGTTGTTCCCTTATTTACTAGTGGAATGGATTTTTTCGCAACAACATTTTATGGCAAAATTTAAAATTTCTATGTTGATATAAGGACGCCAAATTGATGATAGTCAAGAAGTGTACCATTTAAATATAATTTTGCGCAGGACTTAGAAATAATTTACTGTATGGAATTATAACTATCATGCCAACAACATTCAGAGGAGAAAGATAAAAATTTTGAGACTAAAGTGTTTTTCTAGTAAATTTCCTTACAATGAACCTGTATTTCTAAATTCCTACATTAAAAAATAAATACTCTTGCCTTCAAAATTAAAGGAGATGCAATATTAATTAACGCAGCATAGGCGCCACGTTACCTTACTTAGTATTAAATGTGTACCTTATTAAATTAAATTTTTCAAAAATTCTTCCTCCGAATTTCATATGAAACAAAAACAAAATTTAAAGACCACAGTTTTAAAAACACGTTATAAACAAAATTAATTTAATTTATGTTGCTGCACTAAAATAAACATTTGTACAGAGTTTAACGAATATCAGACAAGTGGTTCTTTGCACATTTCGTGAAATCATGAAATATTTAAACGGCCACCATATTGAACCAAGCAAAATAACTTACTAAACGTATGTAAGAAATATAATGATATTCTTAAAAGCGGTTTCTCACATATCTTATGAGATAAAAAAAAAATTTCAATTGTTCACTACTGTAAAAATATGAACACGGAATGAGAAATGTACATTATATTAAACCGACTTTTCTAAGGACTAGTCTTTTTACCAGATTTTATGAAATTCGGAATAATAGTTTCTCAGTTATCTCTTGGAGGCAAAATATATTTAAATTTCTGCATTTTTGAATGCATACGGCACTTACAAACAACTTTAAAGTCACTAAACATCACTAAGTACAAAATATGTCCTAATTGTTTAATATTTCAAAAATATTGCGTGATAAAAATTTTTCAAATAGCTGCTGTTTTAATATACAGTATTTAGCACGGAAAGAATAACATACATAAATATCATATTAACACACAGTGTACTAGGAGTAAACATATAATTCCAGTAAAAAATATTTAATTGTCTCCCATTTCAACAATACGAGCACTGAATGTAAAATTATTAAAAATTCTAGTCATCTTACTTAATAAGGGCTGTATTGATTGGTAACCAGTTTAACTATATTCACAGAATCAAAAGTTTTAAGGGGCTACCCATACACAAACTTATGAAACCATGCAACCAAGCACATGGAGAGGAAAAATGATCTCATTAGTCTACTTTTGTCAGCGCATAGTAGGGTATATGTTCGCGATAAACTAAACACTTTTGAAGGTGTCGTTGTCAAGAGTAACAATTAAAATATAATATTTATTGTGGTCTCACATGTTCAAATTTGAATACGGTACAATCTATACACTTTGAGTAATACATAGTTTGCTTGGCTTATATTAAAAAGTTGCAGAATATTTTTAATTATCCCTTACCACCTATAAAAATAAGTAGATACTTCTTACTATCAAATTCTCACTTGAAGTTGTCATTATATGTTCACACGTAGACCCTGTACTCAGTACTTTACAATAGGCTTACTTTGAATTATGGTGGATAATGGAGCTCGGAGGTGGCCATAACACTCACCTTCAACTATGGCGATCAGAGTTTGATTCCCGGTGGGGTGACTTGCGACTTAAATATTTTTGAAACGTGGTGAACGTCACGTTGTGCCCGTGAGTTTTCTCAGTAGCTCCCGCTCCTGCAGCCCTGGGATTTTTACACTAATTCATCATCCCCTCGATTCAGTCGCACTAGTTCTTAAATCATCTGTGTTAAGCAAACCTGAAAATCGGCCCCCAAACATTCACTTTGAGCGACATCTGGGCGTGTTCTCGTCTGAGAAGGCACCTTGAAGTGTGGAAACAAAGAGGAGACATAATCCCGGGGGGGGGGGTGTTGTCCTTCATAGGCAGTAGAGCTGGATAGGGATTTCAATGTTAAACTACATTTGCGGTATCTCAGTCAGTTTTAAAGATATCATCTTCGAATAAGGGCCACATTGTAGAATTCGTAGCCTACAATACTGCTATTGAGCAAAATCATGCAATTTAAAGTTCTAACTGTTTTTATGGTGAAATCAAACTTTTAAATACTCACAGAATGCAGGCTATTAGTTATACCCCTTGACTCGTTCAATCGCAGTAAAGTTCGAGCTCAGCTGTTTAATATAGTCCGCGGCGATGACGTTCTAGCTCTTAAAACAAAGGAGCTAGGCCTGATTTTGCACTTATGTGTGGTCCGACATACAACGTGTAATCCGGGCTAGTGAACATGCTGCTGAAGCGAGGGAGTGGGAGGGGGAACGTTGCCTGCCACCTCGTTCCTCCTCCGCTGGCAAGCGGTGAGAGTAGCTGCAGGTAGCAGCAAGGGGGAGCAGGTTGATTGACGTCCCTTTTGTCATGCTTAGATCCATTTATACCATCGCTGTTTCTACCTTCGCGCTTGGGGTTTAGCTGAGCAATTGCTATGAAAACTGGCTAATAAAGTGTCAATGAAATTAGTGCTCGCTGGTGAGTGGGCGTAATATTTAATATGAAAGTAATTTGCTTGTCTATCAAAGTGTGTGTAGGCCTATACATGCATAGTGTATTTGGGACGGGGGTGCGTTGCACATACACACTTATTATTACGTATTTGAAATGTAACGTTTCTTTGTCTCAAATAATCAATAGTCCCGTATGTGTTTTAGTGAACAATATATTTTGTAAAGGGTCTAAGAAGAACAGAAAACAAAAGACTTATGTTACAGAGATGTAAATGTTAGGCCTAACGTTTTGTGCAAACAGACACCTAGTTCAGAGTGTAAATAATAAAGTATTAGTAAGTCAATAACTGCACCTCAGGAAAAGTGATATATCCCCCCCCCCCAACTAAACCTCACTCATCACTATTTAAAATCTGAATTTATATTTAGCATTTTTAAGTACTGAAATAAACACCATGTCGCACATTGAAAATCCAAATTTTTTCGGGGAAAGTTTCTCGACTCCTCGCTTTATTTATGGGGTCAAATGTTCCAAGAATTGCCCGTCCCTCAAATTCACATAAATGACAATATTTTAAAAGATATTTGATAGAATTGTGTATAACACATAAAAACACACAAACTAGAATAATTTTATATAAAATGTTTATTGACGATTATACCTAGTGCATAATTATTTAATGCAAAATTTCAGGTTTTTTAAGAGTTAAAATAATTTAAAGAAACTTTACCGACAAACATTAATTTACTCTGGAGTATTACAAACAACTATATACAGGACATGTGTCTAGTAATTTTAATAATGTCATTCACAGCCAAGAATATAACCAATAGTTTACATAGGTACAGCATACAAAAGATTTAGAAAATAAACATCAACGATGGACACATATCATAACATACAAATGTTTTAACATAGTTACTCTTCTACATTTTACTCACTAGAATTACAGCAACACTTTGTGTACAAAATATGAGTCATGATAGATGAAGCTAATTGCGAGCACAACAACACAATCTCAGAGCATGTTTAAAGGTTAATATGAGAAACATACAAATGTTTGTAACATAGTTACTCTTCTACAATTTGTTTACTAGAAACGCAGCAACACAATGTACAAAATATCGGAGTCCTGATAGACGAAGCTCATTTCGAGCACAATACATAATCTCAGAACATGTATTATAAATAACTTAACTTTATATAACAAAAGAATTTGTGTATACGAACATTAGTAAGGTCTCACAATTAAATAGTTCGCAATGATTTAAGAAGTATTTACAATGCCTAGACCGGTGCTTTCTTTTTCTTCTTAATTTCTTCACGTGCCTGCAAACTACACACTAGCAGTTAATTGCTAAAAATACATACAGTAATAACAACAGGGTGTATGAATTCAACGACGACATAAACATTAAAAAAAAAGTTAGTAATTTTTCGTGTTTCGATAAAGCCAAGTTTATAGTGTGTCTTTGTACACACAAATATACGCATATGCGTAATCAACTTACAAATTTTGTTTTATGCCATCTATTTGTACACTATATTTCCTTTATTTTGCAAACATTGGCAATAAATATTCATTATATTAATTTTTAAACAGGTAAAATTTTCTGTGCAGTTTTGTCTGCTGATCAAAATTTTGGAAGTAAATGTTTTACAAATAACTGCACTAGGGAGGGGACAGAGTTTTGCGCGTGTCTGGAATATATTAGCCTTTATTAAGTGTCCAATATCACACATTTTTGAATGCGCAGTTTTTTAGCCACTCTGAGATTGTGTGTATGCAAAATGTATCCATCCTATTTTTTCGAGGCCTTTTTCATGTACTTCATATATATGTGCATATGTCTATATGTACATATATATTTCATTGGTTTTGAAACATGTTAAAAGAGACTGTATACTCAGCACACATTTTGCATGCGTGAGAAGTGTGGCAATGAAGCGGCCCGGTAGAAAACACGCGGACCTAAGAACATCAATGAAAGGACGCTGGCCGTCCGGCACAAATTACGTTATTGAAAAAGCTGATAACACGGCCAACTCTGCGTGCGCACTATTCTCCCCTCGCGCTCCCTTCCAAGTTTAGAGATGCACAGACGTATGCCAGCAATATAAGTATGTGTACGTGTTTATGCTTTAGACTAGTTATTTAACATCCCATTTCTCAATTGATCGTGGCCGCGGTGAACTAGTGGTGAGATCTTTTGGCTTCCGCCAAGGTGGCCAATGTTCCATCCCAGGCAGGGTCGGTCGCCGATTTTTCGCATGTGGAAAACGTGTCGGACGTTGCCATTGGCAGGCATTTTTTTCTCTCGGCGATCTCCCGCTCCCCCCAATTTTCTCATTCCATCGCTTCTGGGCGTTTAGTCAGAAAGCTGTACTCGGTATACGATATCATGCTCTCGGGTACCCTTCATAATACAATATTTATTTTGACTCAAATTAACACTAAACAAATAAAAAAATTTTGCTAAATATTCCTACAGTAACTATCTGACATATCGTACTTAAGAGTCCAATAAATAATAAATTATCTGACGCTGTGTTTTTGTACCTGCGTACAACTCCCACGAGAACTGAAATACCGCACACTTGACGGCCGGGACGAGGACTCAGCCAATGGCTCGGCACTCGGTAAGGCGAGGGAGACGAAGGGTCGTTGTATTGCAGTGACTAACTTGCAAACTCCCCACCCTCCACCAACTACCCCATCTCCCTTCGTTTTCAGTAGCTGTTCGCCCCACCTCTCCAAAGAAAACCTGTCTAGCAGGGACTCGGAGAGGCCGCTTTACACGATGGTGCTACAAGACTTGCAGAGCCCTCATGCGGCAGAGAATCACAACTGCGGCCTCGGAGCCCCCCGTTAACATCAAGGTCTTTAGCGCTGGTGGGGCGTGACATGGTGTGAATAAGAGCAGCGCCGGAATAAATGGGCGGGGGAAACGGGAGATCCCCGAGAAATACCGCCGACCAACGGCATCGTCCGGCACGATTCCTACATGCGAAAATCCGGGGACCGACCCCACCGGTAATCGAACCCGGATCGCCTTGGTGGGAGGTGAGAGGTTTGACCCCTCGTCCCGAGGTTAGATGAGTAAAGGAGACTGAAAATACGAAAACATGCTTCGATTTGAGTCGGTTTTCTTTCAAAAATAAAAGGTATTACTAAATGGATTTTGGTATATAAATGAAACTTGGATTCAGGTTATTATAATTAATTTTTTAAATACGTACATAAACAAATGCAGTTATATTAAAATACTTCGGCGAAAACCTAATTTTTTTTTATAATCCTATTGATATCCCACTATCAAAACTACGACTCTAGTAACAAAAATTCATTTAATATTTTTTTAAAAATTATAACTATACAAAGTTACTTTATTAACTAGGGATGCTCCTAAAGCACTTGACAGATTCTCTAGAATGCGCCCTACAGCACTTAATCTACAACGTCATTGGTAAGTAGTTCATAGTTACGTGCTATTAATTGACTTTACATATATCTAGTACCCGCTGATTGTTTTGCATGACTACGGACCGGTAATTTAAGCGAAAATTTTTGCATTAGCGTGTTTGAATGTCTTACGTGCACATCTACAGGTCTGCTTCGTTGTCAAATATTTGATAGTTTTTATCTTGGAGCATATCACAGAGGAGCGGTACTGCAGTATTATTATTCTCATTGGCACTGTCTAAAGAAATAAATACGTCTCATCACGAATACAACCGTCAATAAACTTTATCTATGCCACAAGTGCGCAAAGAAATAATTGAAACAAGCTGGTATACAAAAATGATTACATGAGCTTCTTCGCTCCCTAAGTATAACGATTCTGGCAGAATATACCAGGTTTTAATAAATGTGCGCTGTGAAACTACAATTAGTATCACGCGTGTAAATTACATTTCAGAACTTAACCGTAATGCTACCACCCAATATAATAAGGCTTTTAGTAAATTCTTGCAGTTGGTACTTAGAAATTAATTTTTGGTTTTATATATTCTCTTTTGAACTGACGAGTTATGTACTTCGAGTGCTATTATTTATAAATTGAATTTACTGTAACTTATCTGACCTTAGCAAGGACAATAAGATAAAACTTTTAATCTACATTCATATATCATTCGTATTCACATGAAAAAACATTACCTCGCTAAGGATCACATCTCTGGCAATATAAGTTTTAAAATTATTTTATTCATTATATTTTACATTTCTGTACTTAATAGCAGCTTAAGTTTAGTGGTTAATGTTAATTTTACTGGAGACAGGAGAATTTATTGAATAGTATATTTAATTTTGCCAGAGTCTGTGAAAAATATTTTGACATTTAGTTAAAACGCGCTATATAAATAGGTTAATTTCGCCTACTATACGCTTAGTAGTAAAAAAGCATTGCGAAAATTCAATTTGATGTATAAAATTTTCATTTTTCTAAAATACTTGTGTTATGTATGTTATATACATTTGACTGCGTGTGAAATCGTGGGTACGTATACATCTAAATTTGTATCTAAAATCTGCATAGATTGTCTCTTATTTGTATTTTTTTCTACGTATTTTGTATATAATAGTACATTCAACATTTGAATAAGTCTATATTAATTTACCAAAATAGCTACAGTTTATGTTTTTATGAGGGGAAAAATAGACAGAAATTGAGCTTAATACTTGCAAATAATTTATTTGCTACAAATAATAGTAATGAAATTTAGTCAATGTCAAAAAATTTACTTGCATTAATTCAGACACAGCAAATGCGGTAAACCATGCACATAGTCTACTATTCTGAAAGAAATAAGTCATGACAAAACTGAAGGAAATTATATTTCTTAAGGGTTAACATTTTAATTTTGTTTACGTGTCTATAAGTATCATCATTAAATCCGTTTCACATTTTGATTTTTATATTAATATGACGAGCTAGCTATAGAGAAACACGAGCTCTGTACACTTTCGGTGTAACAAATGTCCAGAATTTCTTTTAACAATTGAACTGTCCTAGTTCGGGTATGTGTCTCCTATGTCAGCGAGGTATAATGCGCAGTGAATCAATTATGAATGTGAGGTGAGTGGTTTGTATCCACTTGTAATATTTCGTTGTTTTTATTGCTAGTCAATCTACTCCGCCAAGATTATGTACAAACCATTTAACCTTGCAATATAGGTAAATTAATTTACAACACCGGCAACATAGATTTTTTTTCCACTCTTGAGATATTTTCTGTGATTAATCTGATAGGTTGGGTACTCACTTCACAACACATTGTTTGGTGTACCAACAATAGAAAATTAATTTTTCGTACTTTAAATTTCAAGCGTAACAAAGTCCTGTTTGTAGTGGTGAAACGTCCATCACTCGAGAAACTGTTTTGTGAAACCTGAACTGAAGAATTGTTCATCTGAGGTGTAGTTAAGTACGAGTTGTTCCAACCTGCCAGAATTCTATCAGCCCTGGCATCGCTCGCATACACCTCCCACAATAAAGGTCCTCCCAACAGCATGCTCAACATCCTCAGTTTACTCCAAACTTATTAATCGAAATGCACATTGTACACCAATAATTATACTGACGGGACTCTCCAAATAATCTGTTACTCGATTATGATTAAAATAGTTTTGAACCTAGCCACAGTAGTGTTCACCCTACAATTCCAGTCGTGTTACCTCTGTTCCCCACACATCAGTCCCAGTGAACATAACTCTACAGTTTCTGCTTATGACACACAATTCAATTTTCGCATTACGTCAATGAAAATATTTTCCTTCTATATATATATCATGAAAATGCAATGTAAACTTTTGCCATTCATGTTAAATTGTACATTTATTAAGTGGAATCGGGTTGGTTATTTGTTTTGCATTATAATTTTTTTGTTAAAGTTCGGGTAGTTGCAGTATTCAGTAGAAATTAAAATGCTACTATTAAGTTTATCTAGGTTAGCATATCCTTATCTTTCCACTATACTTGTGACCAGTTTTCTAGTTTCCTGTAATACTGTAATCAAGATTTATTTTCCGTTTAGGTTGGACTATCTCCGAAATTAACGTCTTTATTTGGTATCAATAAAGTTCCATTACCTCACCAATCGAGATGTAGATGTATCTACTTCTAATGTTATCAGTTACCTAAGTAGCTGTTTTGTCTTTTGGGCGTTTGTGAATAATTTGGGTTGTATTTTAACTTAACTGACATTTTATCGAAACCGTCTTACAAATTCGCTTGAAACTAGCTCATCTTGCTCTGAAGACATATTTTGTTTAGTTATACTTTTTTGACTTTATTCTTTCGAGTGTATTTAAATTAGATAATATGCCTCTATTGGTACTGAACTGGAAAATCTTTATTTTAGATTAGTATCTAAGTGACGTGTATATCTATCTGCTGTTGGTAATGCGGTCCAATATGTTTCTTAATCGTGTGTTATATTGTACGGATTTGTCATATTTTGGTGACTACGTTTGTTGTTATTACGTCAACTTCGTGGTTCAGTCATGCATTATTAATATATCGCTGTAATGAATACAGCAATACCGATTAGATGGAAAGCGCACACAATTTTTTGCCGAGCCCACTGGTGAAATTGAAACTGAGATAGTAATTTAGCCAGGATTCAGTTTTTAAAAATATAGGAAATTGAGAGGGATTTGTTCTGGAAATTTTTATGGGCGTGTATCGTAATAAGTTGCATCGAAACTTTGACGGTTTAAATGTTCACTTAGTATGCTGTTAGTTTTTAATTGCGATAACACTTTTTATGGCGAAACGTTCTTACAAAATGTTCAGGCAACGACAAACTACATATCACATTACAACAAAATCACTTTAAGTTGAGTTGTTTTTCGAATTCGTATAAAGAGAATTTATATTGGTCTATGCTCCAAATTTAGTACACCTGTCTAGAAAGTAAGATAGCATTGAGTTTAAATAAGTGGTAGGGTCACACATGGAAAAATTCTAATCGGCAGATACGAAATGTTTGTTATCCTTCAGATGCTTACTAAGAAACGTCATACACTATTTGACGAATAAACTGTATACGTAGATAAATTACGAATTTCAGTCAACTAAACCAGTTTATTTTGTAATTTTTATTGCTCAGAATATGTGACTCGGTGAATCTAAGTGTGCATGCTACCATTACGGTAAGGCATTAAACCTGAGTGAATTTTTTGAAAGCGTTTGTTCGTGTGGCAAGATCTTTAATCAGTAAATAAGAAAATTAACGTTATTTTTTGGCTTCATTGTGTTTTTTAACCATACTATCTGGAATTTTCGTTGAAGTTGAATTTGCTACTGCCCTACGATATTTTTTATATTTACAGCAAAAATTTATATAAGTGTTCCCGTTTCTGCCTCAGAATTTGAAACATTGTATGTCTGCAATGCATCTTACAAACCGATCTACCTTTTTAACATTTTTTATCGCGTTATTTTCAGGTTTTCCGTGTTTAACATGCAATTTTCATAAAGTATGCGATCGAACTGAAAAATATGTTCGTTAAAATTAAGCTTTTAGTTATCTCTCACGCATTCTTCCGCCATCCAATATTAACGAACATCTCAAACTGCCCATAAAATAACGACGCAATTAGCAATAATTTAACTTGTGAGAATCATTAAAAATGTTATCATTTCTCGGTCGCAAAAAAAAAGTTCCCAGCATAATTATTGAGGCAACATTTCTCAACATGGATGAAAATTAACTTATATGTTAAAATAGGTGAGGTAGGTCTACAAGTATGAAATGTTTTGATAATTTATTATCGTGCTATATTCTAGCCTTGTTGACCTGCAAAAATAAATAGTCAAATCGTAGAATATTACAAAGTGTCAGAATATTAATGTTTGCTTAAATTTGGTACAGAAGTTCATTAAATAAATGCATTAAAACTAAGTATTCACATCATGAAATAATCTGAATCAGAGAGTGTTATTTACTAAACAGGGCGAGAACAAACAACGCAAAAGTCATGTTACATTACTAAGAATTAAATGTGAACTGAGATTCATAATTTTTTGGTGATTTCTTTCTGAGATTTTCCATGTGATCAAAAAGTTCAAGGGCCAATATTAAAACAAAAAATCAATCTAATTTCATATTATGTGCTTATGTGCGTGTGTGAATGTAAATGTAACATTGTATATTCCTAGCATTAGTTGATAGTGTGGCTTACTTCATATGTTCTTGAAAGTATGATATTGTTTTACTCAGTTATAATTTAATAACTTATGTTTCCACATAGTTTACTTATTATACTATATATTTTAATATTTCCCAGAGTCTCCCTGTAAGATAACTGGTTAAATCATATGTCTAGTTTATTGATATTTTGTCTAGTCTAATATATATATATATAGTTTATCGATCTTTTCTATTTATTTTTAAAAAAATGTAATATTAATGTTCTGTACTTAAACTACAATTCTGTATTATTATGTCTCAATTTAATATTAATCAGGAACAATTTATGATCTAGATGGTAATATTCATGCTCATTGCAATTTGATATTATATATCCCCTCACAATTTTTTTCTGAAATAAGTTTTAACTTTCTGCTGTTGATTTCTTTCTTTTTCAACGGTAAAGTGTAAGACAAGGTGGTTACGCTTTAACTTCGCCACTGTAAAAATAAGTCGCAAATAAATAAATAAAAATAAAATTCATGAAAATATTCTAACTACCGTATAAGCACTGAGATTGATGAAATTCTCAGCACTCTTTCCTCAGATATTTAGTGCGGTGATAACAGGTTTTAATAACTACAATTCAGAAAATAAGAGTAGAGAATTAACACAGCCATACAAGCCTAATCACATTGTTAAATACTATGTGCACACCCAATATGAAATAGTTTTAAAAAAAAATTTGTTACTTAGGTATAGTGTGCGATCAAAGTATGTTTATAATGCCTCCATTAAAAAAGAGTAGATTTAAAGTGATAAAGTTCTATATGTAGCCTACCAACTATGATGGAGTTCTGAAAAATAATTTTTAAGTTATTTCGTTTGTTCCAGAAAATTTTCAAAAAGACGCAAATTTGAAAACATTAAACTGTAAATGAACATAATACAAAAATTTCGATTCAGCTTACTAATACTTATATTTGTACCAAGTTGGGTGAATTTCAGAAAAAAATTTTCCCTTGGATACGTCGCACAAGGTTAAAAATAAGGCCACCAATCAGAGAAAACGTTAAAAGAATGAACGAAATACACAAAAGTCAACTAAACTAAGTATGTAGTATATATGTACAAAGTTCGATGAAATTCTAAAAATAGTACTTTTTATTCCCTTCATTATGTTATATTATGCAAAAATATATAATATAAACATAAATTACTCGAAATACACAAATATTACTTATTTGTGTTTAGTACATGTCTAACAAGTTTGGTGATGATCACAAAAAATATTTCCTCATATATGTCATACTATGCAGAAAATAAATAATAGCACCCATTATGGAAAAAACGAACACAGGATGACTTAACTTCACAAACGTCAAGTCAGCTGAATATGTAGTGTATGTGAAACAAGTTAAATGAAATACGAAAAAAAAAAATAAAAAAAAAAACATTTCCATAGGTGTGTCATATAATACTAAAGATATAACACTGGTTGCCGTTTTGAAAATATATACACAGAATCAACGTAATACACAAACGTCAACAAGTTAGCTTAGTATGCAGTATATGTGTGCAACGTTTCATGAAAATCGGAAAAATATTCCCTAAGAAATGTTTTAAAGTGCAAAAAAATATTAAAATGACCACCATTATCAAAATATATCTTGCTATGCTTACATATCAAGATGGCCACCGTTATGAAGCTATTAGTATATAATAAATGAAATATTCAAAAGTAAAGTCGGCTTAGTGTGGTACATATGTGTACACAGTCAGATGGACATAGGAAATAAATTCCCACTCGTATGTTTTAGTATGCTAAAAATATTAAAATATTACCGTTATGAAAATATTAACACAAAATGAACGAAATACACAATAATAAAATTAAATTTCTTGTGTAGTACATGTTACCATGTTTGATAAAATTTTTGAAGCATATTTCCTCATATATGTTATATAATTTTAAAAATAATACAGTTGCCGCCATTCTGAAAACATTAGAACTGTATGAAATAAATCAGAAAAGCCTAGTCGCTTTACTAAGTACTTTATGTATACCGAGTTCGAGACAATTCTGAATAACTGCTTCGTAGATATATTTTTTAGTCGTAAATTGTTAAATTAACCGCCATTTCGAAAACATGTACAAAGCATTAACGAAATACACAAAAGTTAAGTCAGGTTACTAAGTTCTAAATATTTATCTAGTTCGATGAAATTCGGTCTTACGTAGAAGCTTTTGAAGGGAACTCACACACATAAACGCGAACACACACACAGAGGCATCCACACATACGCACACAAACAGAAAGGTGTTCTCACGAACTTACTTTTTCATTCGAAAAGCAGCCTAAGAAATAGTGTGTTTGGAAAATTATTTCAATAGTGACAAAGGTACCACACCTTAATCCTTAGAAAGATAAATAGCAGATGAATATACACTCATAAAATGAACTGCTGGAAAATGGTTACCTCATTGATATCATAAAACAAAATCTTAAAATAAACATTTTAATATAAAGAAGCAAGCCATAGAACATCCTTTTGGAATTCTGGTAATTCCTTATGTCCGTGACCTATCAGAGAAAATAAAAATGATAAGGAAATAAATATGGATTCCAAACAGCTTTCAATTCGGATCACTCCGCAAAAAGTACAGAAATCAAAGTATGACAGGTCACATACTAATAACTGTGTGTATCAGATTCCTTGTGAATGTGGCTGCGTATACATTGGACAGACTACCAGACCCTTTATACACGCATAAATAAAAACAGAAATAATGTTAAGAAGGACGAAGTTCAGGAATGCGAAAAGTACAGCAAATATATCGCACAATTGATTTACTTTTAAAATAATATTCCCTGAACAATATGAATATAAAAAACTATTCAGAGTATTATAAAATAATTATTCACCAAACTAGACTGCTTTTAATACTTTTTGTGTACAAATACAGTAGACTCGTGCTAATGCAACCAGAAACCGTCAGAAACATTTTACCATGATTCAAAGAATACGACTTAATTTGTTAAACAACTTCTTATCTGACTTCACGATCAAATATTTACAAACATAAATTTATTTAAAAAAGTATCTTTAATTTCTCAATAACACAATTGCAACTGAAAACTACAAATTGAAATTTTGACAAAATTGAAGTGATGCAACGTGACGACAACCATCCTTGCCACAAGTTAAAAACTTGCTAACAATTTCGTAAATTTTATATTTCATAAAGATTCTTCAATATTTATCAGAGATAACTAGATCAAATAGAGAATTATATTTCATTCGTACGTTTCAATACAGAGAAGATAACGAAAAGGGACAACTGCATTTTTTTTTACATCGGAAAACTTTGACTATAGACGAATGATGAAATTCAGGGTCGTTCTGGATCTTTATCTCTGACAGTTGTCAAAGTTGACTCTTTCTACTTGCGACGTAAACTTTTACGGCTACCGAGAATACTAACAGGAAAGTTAAGTTTCCGTTTATTGCCGCACTGCAGCGAGAACCTCCATCGACGTTACGGGGTTGCAGCAGTTTGGAGCTATTCCTGCTGACAGTGAGACAATAAGCAAACGTTATGTTTACGCCCCAAAAAATTTCTCTTTTTACATAAAATCAGCTATTTTCGCTTAAAGTGAATATGTTTGCTTCCATAATGTAGTGTGTGGTGAAAAGTACTTTACATGTAGTGCTTTATTATTCTACACTGTAAAAAAATGTTTGTACTTTTGTAAGGAAACTCCTTGGAATCCCAGTTGCCAAAGAAATTCCTTGTTAAACTACAAGGGTTGTCATTGTAATAAAATACAAAGTATAAATTCGTAAAATTACAAGGACTAGCCTTGTAGTTGTATTTTCAATAAGGAAAAAAAATAAATTTAAAGGTTTATTGTACTGCATAAATAACACTGTACTTATTTGTCAAATAACTTTTGAATAAAGGACGTATACATAAAATAATTTTAAAAAAAAAGCTTCAGGAAGTACTAAGTTTCGAACTACTACCTCCACGCTCAGAACCTACGCATTTTACCACTTTTTTAATTTAATTTTTGTTTTTTATTTTTATGAAAAATGTTTGGTGCAGCGGCGATGCGGAAGCTTCTGCATCATCACTGGACCAAACATTCCCCCTTTTAATATGACTTAATTCGAGTGACCCCACTACTTTTCGTGTGACAATTTGTATAGTGACAATTTTTGAGACCCAAATGGACGAACACAAATTTACACCCAGAGCCCCCCGCACCAAAGCCGGCCGCTCAACCAACTGAGCCACGTGGGGTCGGCTCCACTAGACCACCGCAACTTACGTATCATATAGTCTTTATTTATTTGTATACATTCAATGTACAGTTCTGTAATAATACTTTCTTTTAAAGCAAACAATTGACATAAACAATCACTTTATTCCAGAGAAATTCTTTTCAGAGGTTGTGATCTTTGCATAAGTAATTTCCAGCGAACTTAATATTTTTGTAGGCTACACTTTTTTCTAAATTTTTTTGCAAACAAAATTCTATTAACATTATAAACTAATAATTTTACGCGGAAATTTTCTTTAACATTTACAAAAGTTTATACAACTACGAAGAAATGCCTTGTCATATTTTACAAAATAATTTACAATTCAGAAACTGTCGGTACACGTACAAAGAATTCCTTTGTAGTGTATTACAAAGTTTAGCTTTGTAACTTCATAAGCTAATGATTTCACAAAGAAAATCTTTGTACATTGACAAGGATTTGTAAAAGTGCATAGGAAACCTTGCAGACGGGTGCAGATGTCATCTCCAAATATCGTGACAAGCGTATGCATGAAAAACTACTTTGTTCTTCTGCGTCGTAATCGTTGTGTCGTCTATGTGCCATCTAATTTTGTACATGTGACGTCGTCCTAGTTATCATTCTTGAGTATGTTACCATGTACCCGTCTCTGTGACTGTCTGTGTTGTCTTCTGTAGAATCCTTGTCTTTTCCCCCCAAGTTTCCTTGTGTTTCTTTGGTTACTGTTTTATAAACATTGTTTTTTTTTATTTATGTGACTGGACTAACTTCTTCGAAGAAGAGACCAGAAAATGGGTTGATTCACTGACCTTTAGTGAGACGTGTCTGTCGCCCTCCAGCCCGAGGATTAGATGACGTGAGGTGAAATGAGCGTGGAACATCGACGGAATGCGAAAGGCAGAGGAACAGGAGTTCCCCGAGAAAACCCCGCCAGCAAACGGAACGTCCAACACGTTTCCCACATGCGAAAAATCCGGGACCGAACCCCCCTGGGATCGAACCCGGATTGCCTAGAGGAGAGGTGGGATGTCTGAACCCTTGACCACAGCGATTCCCCTAAATCAGTCAGAATCTCTGTTCATTGGCTGCTCTCTGACACAGTGATACCGCACATTTGAACATGTCTCTGACACAGTGATACCATATATTTGAACATGTCTCACTGACATAGTGATACCACATATTTAAACATGTCACTCTGACACAGTGATACCACATATTTGAACATGTCTCTCTGACACAGTGAAGGTCACTCACTCACCCACAGCCCCCAGCCCTCGACCCAGGAGCCCCATTTCCTATCTACTATCCCACGCATTTTGTTATTTAACAAGTAAATCACTATCCGTTCTCTGTGCTCAATTTTTGGCATACCTCTTGAAAACCTAAGTGTTTTACGGAATTCCTGCTGAGGTGTCGTGGTTATTGATGAACATGAATGATGCTTACGTAAATACCTAAAAACATATTTGATGATTTTTTTTTTTTTCAAAATTCCTTAATTACGTGGTGGTACGATGTAAAATGCTCCAGAGATCCCGAAAAGCAGGCATGACCATATTTAATAATGTAAAAGTTGTTACTTTTGGCTGTCCTATTGATACATAAACCTATTTGGTCACGTACCTGTATATTTACGTTCAATTTTTTAAGAATTTTAATGACCTATTTTGAAATATTTGTTTGGGAAATATTTGGGTTCGAATCCCGTGTATGGCAAAGCGACGTGGAACTTCTGTGATATTATACTCACACACGCTGTGTGAGTTGCACAGTAGCCAGACTAGCTCCAAGAGCAGTTCTCTCAATCTCAGTGTATGTTTTAGCCTTCCGTTCCCCTTTACGGTTGACTCAAATAACAACAGCAGTCTAAGGTTACATTGGTTAAAAAGTCACCGTGAACTTACACAACTTTTAAAGGTGGCTCACAGAATTCTTGGTTTGCCTGTAACCTCCGCTGTCACCGAGAGATCCTCCAGCACACATCGCACTGTTGAATACGTTTGAAACTATGAAAATGCTTAACACAACACTAGCAGGATTGAAATATGAAGGAACTTGAATAAATACTGAAGCCAAGATTGAACGTTTCACAGGGCAGTGAAGATAAGTAAGAAAAAATACCAAACTGTCACCATACTATACTATTCAATTGGTCCCCCTAATACATCCATAGATATAATCACATTCTACAGCCACAGAATTCACTTGCAACACACTAGTAACACATCACATTCTCTCGGTTGCAAAAATTATTCAAAAATATTCCAAAGTTTGGGCGAAATCATTATATGCGTAGGTAAAAACCAAATTATATGAAATTATAAACAAAATAAAAGATAGTAATAAATAACTTGGTTTTGTGACAAATTTAAAAAATAAAGGTTATCTACACATTAAGGAAGCTGCCTAGTTAAAATAATTATTTAAAAAGCATACAAAACTTTATAATTATCATTATAAATTTAAACAACATAAACAAAATAAATGTAAATACGAGGCGAGGGCTTAACTTTAAGTAAATATATAAGGAAAAATAACAACATAGACAATCACGAAAATATAAACACAAACACTGTAGTCTATAAGCACTACAACGCACATATTAATGGCAGCTAATAGAAGAGTATATTTTCTATTTGAAATCGATAATTGACAGTTACTCTTCCCCTTGTGGCGATACATCATAAACCTGGTGAGGTATCGTTATGTTTTGTGAATTAAAAGTCTCAAATGTGTTCCACCATGTGTTCAATATCTAATTTACATGATAAGATATCGTTATAGTTTTTTTATATATGTAATTTTTTGATAGTTGATCAGGTGATATTTATTTTTAAAAAACTAGTTTGTACTTATGACTTAGTAGAAAAAATAGTTAGTAAACCTCATTTTATTGCTAATCGGCTCACATTTTAACTAGTAATTTTGAAAGGTTTACAGCAATTTATCAGAGACCTTCTTGGGAATTGCCACTTTAATATATTCATATCTATATCTTATTAATTATCCCAGCCTACAACTTCAATACATTTATCCGTAAAGTATTACTGATTTCAGAATACTTCAATACTACATTATAAACTCTGTCATAAACAAGAAGGTTACTCTGGCCGCACCTTAATATTTTACGGTAGATATATTTTACGTAATTGGATGAATGTTTGTTTAGTGTTAAAAATTTTAGATCAATTTCAAAAATTTTCCCAGATTAACCACCAGATTTTGAATCTACTTTTAAAAACACTAATGGAATGTTGTACTTTTTAAAATATACAATTACTACCAATTTAGTGAATTTACAAACACGTTGACTATACCTGATAAATTTGATATTTTACTATTTAATATCAAATGTACTGCGTACTCAAATCTTATCGATCAATTAAAAAAATTATTGCAACAAATGGAAGCTATTTCCATTCATTAAAAATAATAAAAAATACTATATTATAATAGATTATATAAAACTTTTAATTCTTAGTAATTTTTATATAAATAATAAAAAATAGAAAAAAAATAAGAATTTTATGTTAGCACAGATTGAAATATTTTTGGGCTAAATGTTTTAATTCAATTAAAATATTTTTTTGTATATTCACCAATATGATCGCAAATATAGGTGAAACTGTAACAAATTTCTTTTTTATTTTATATTTTACTTTTTTTCAATTTTAGCAATGTTTTCTATACTTTGAGCTAAAAATATTTCTCTTTCTGATTTGAATGTATTTGTTTATTGACTTGAATTAGTTATTGTTTCGTCTTTATCTTTAACTTAATCGAAATGATTTTGTTTTTGATCTAAAATTTTTTGTTCTTTAAAGTGGTGTTTATTATTATTTTATTTTTTAGTACTTAGTTTTAATTATTTTTACATTCATCATAAATTCTTTCTAAATTTGAATTAGCATTTAATAATTCATTTCAATGCTTTATTTCATCTAAAAGTTTTTTTTTCTGTTTAAGAAAATTTATTTGTTTAAGAAGTTATTTCTGGTTATTAGCAAAAAACCGGTTTGCTCTATTGAGAGTCATAATTATGTCTTATTTATTTCTAATTGTTTTATTTTTAGTTTTAATTCTTTCACCTTTATCTTTAATATGATTTAAAAAGTTATCATGATTATTATATTTCTCATAAAACGGTTTGGTGTGTTAAAAATTAATTTTATGTTAAAAACAAAAAACAAAAATCATATCGCGATTATAATTATAACTCTATTTGAAAAATAAAAAAATATCTTATATTCTGGAAGAATGTATAATATATAATAATAATAGAATATTTTGTACATTAACTTGTTTTAAATAATCACAAGTAATCGTAAATTTTCATCTCTAATTATTGCATTATGAAAATGATAACATTTTGGTTTAGTTTTTATTACTTAAATTTTAGGCATTCAACAATTAACCGTTATGTGAACAATTTCTCTTCTTGTATAATTAATTGCATCAATATTTTAAAAAAACACTAGATCTTATCCCAGTAACTTTAATATAAAATATCGAGATTAAATAATTTTAAAAATTTCGTTTGCTTTAATGCTCGTAGTTGGCAAAATTTCAAGTGGCAATTTAAAAAAAAAAAGTCACTAGCGATTGTAATGAGAAAAACAATGTATTTTGTTTTATTAATTACAGAATTTTATATTCATGTTTGTTGAAACAAAAACGTATTAAAGCATTCCAATTTTTTTTTTTTTTTTTTTTTCATTTTCCAATATCGAAAGCTTCATTACACTCTAAACGTCGTCCAATTTATTATGTCCTTTATTTTATTTAATTTCACATATTATGTTTTCTGTTCATCTACTTTTTCCTCAAAATATTTTTAGTTTGTTTAATTTATTGTTCTTTCGTAATAATATCATCCTCAAAATTTTTGATAAAATATTCAAATTAAATTTCTTTAGAGTACTACTGCTTGAATAATTATTCTTCTGCCTGAAGAATGCAAATTAAATTTAAAATTTGTATTATACTATGAAAAAGAATTATAATCTTTATTATTATTTAAATATATTTATTATTACATTTAATTTTATGGATAATTATTTCTCAGAAATTACCAATCATATTAATGTATCAAAGAAAACTAGTATCGTTAATTCTGATTTCAAACCAAATGGTTCAGTCAATAGTTTTTAATCAGGGTTGGTATTAAAAATTAAACACAATACTAACAGAAAAGACACTGTTGCAGTACTGTCTAATAAAATTCCCATTCAATCATTCAAAAAATTTTTATTTATGATATTTCTTTCAAGAATGTTCGTTATCACCAAACAAATAAATATTTGCGGAACAAATTCATATTTTTATTACATAAGGAGCCAGTATCCATTTTCAAATTATCCAAGAGGTATAATTTATAGATTTAAAAATATTCCTTGTTATGCAAATGAACCAGCTGGGGATTTAATTTTTGATACCCCATTTAGGTTTTAATTTTCCGAATCTGAAGTTAAAAATTACTTTTATGCAGATCACAGAGAATTATACATTCACCTTAAAATAATTAATACTTTTGTATTTACTTCTCTCAGAGAAAGTTTGGATTTTGAATGAACTATTACATCGCTAATTCTTCAATTTTTATATGTTAATGAACATAAATCAGATTCAAAAAATATAAAATATAAAACTTTTGCCTATTCAACAAGTATTGATCACACGATTACTGCAAAAATTTGTGATTTAAATTGTCATTCAACTGTAGATATGCCCTTAAATTTTATTGTGTTTTTTTAAAGTGAAAATAATGCAACTGTTAATAGGGTAGATTTCATTAAATTACTGATTAATATAGAAATTATTCCAAGAATTCGTTGCATTGAAGAATGTGAAATGGAACATTTTTACGAACTATGTTTACGTATTGTTGTTTATACCTATGGTTTAATTTCAACTGTAAAACACGAAATAATTATGTCGGTTTAATCTTATGGAGGAATTATTAAAGAACTAGTTTATTATTTTGATTTGCAAAATATTAATGAAACTAATCATTATAGTTTAAAATTAAAATTAATATTTTCATCTTATAATAATAAAATAAAAGTAATATTTTGTGTGTACAATCGTTTTTCTAATGAATATGTGTAATATTTTTTAAAGTCGCTCGATGATTGTAATTTTAATAAAAATATAAAATTAAAGAAGAACCGTGTAAAATTTCTTAATTTCCGAATATTTTTATATATATTGTTAATGGTTTTTCGTGTGTTGGAAAACTAATCTATTAAATGTAGTGCTTAAAATGTTTGAAAATTGTAAACATGAATGAACAAAAATTTGTTTACTAATTTGTACTAAAACTAATGAACAAGAATTGTATCAAATGTGCATAGAAGATATAAACAAAAAATATGAAAAGTTTCATTTAATTGCTGTGCCTAATTCAATTTCATATTGCAACAACGAATATTTCAATTCCTTGAATAGTGATGAATTTACAGAAATTATAGTGATAATATGCTTGGTGTTATGAATAAAAAAGTATATAAACGCATTAGTTCACTAATTAGAAGCCCTAGAAATATATCTATATTTTTTTTAAATAGTGATATGCTAAAATTGAAATTACTTGTAGAAGAAATTGTAATTATCTAATATTTTAAACCTTCGTTGGAAGAGGGAAATACTAGGAAGTATTTATATCCTTCAGAGTTAATACAAAGATTTGAACATATTTAATATTTTAGTTTATTTTGCGATTTAGAAATACTGCGTATTATGAATGTCATTGAAATATTTATAGTTTCAACTAAGACATTTTATAAAATTATTGGTGAATTTCTTGATCACTTTTCAAGAAAGCAGGCAATGAATATGTAATTATAGATAATTAAGTCATAAATATTTTTAGAGGATAAGAAAAATTTGGGTTAGTAAATATTTAAATATAGCCATATTTATCATAATCATTTATTGGTTTCTTAGTACATTTTTTTTTTTTTTTTCATTTTCTTCAGCTTGACTTTTTTTGAAAGAAAATTATATAATAAACTTAGAAAAATTAAAAAATTTATTTTGTTTAGTCACGTGAGGAATATTCCATTGTTTTAATTACTTTTGAACTAACGAATCTGAAGAAGGATATTTATCTCTCAAATATTCGACACAATTTTTAAACAAAATCATATTTCTAATTTAATATTTTTATTTATTGTTTTTTCAGTTATTTAAAAAAATTATTTGTTTTATTGAATAATTTAAAACCACATATATATATATATATATATATATATATATATATATATATATATATATATATATATATATATATA